>PVIH01000067.1:430576-562809 GCA_004025045.1 Sigmodon hispidus | reverse complement strand
GGGGAAGAGACCTTGAATAAGGATATATAGGGAAAGCTGAACACAAAGAAAATATATGTGTAGCAATCTTATTTGTATTTCTACCCTTGATAAGCCATGCTTATGATTCTTATCCTCTGTATAGTTATTGTTAACTCTTCTGCATTTTAAATTCTTTTTACTGTTTTTTTTTTTTTGATAAATACAAAATAAAGAAGAAAAAAAAATTCTGTGCAGATTTTGGTCAGCTCAATATAGTACTTATGGCCTCTTCTCAAAGACATCTGGGTCACTTGATTAATGAAAGAAAGAGCCAGAAGATGTCTGAAAATTAAATAATTCTGTGGGAAAACAAGTATGTCACTTCTACATACTCATTGGCCAAAGCAAGTCACAAGATTTCCTAATTTGAGTGAGGAGGAAAGTACAATCTTTCTACCAGAATCCTGATAGAGGAAACAAAAATGTTAATAGTGTATGCTGTGGCTTAAGCCTTTTGTGCCAAGTCAATTTTCTTCTTAAAATATATGTATCCTGCAGGGTATCTAAGTTCAGATAATAAAACAAATTGTGCTGTTTTAAATACTGAAATATTTTGCTTGTTGACATCAGGTGGCTTCAGCTTTCTAGGAAATCTAGAGAGTCAAATCTTAAAGATTTTACAAGGACAACATTCAACCACAGTAGTAGACTCCACAGTGAGAAAAGTGAGCTATCCTGCACAGGATTGGAAGCTTGTGTGTGGTTCCTCTGAGGAGGAGGCTGGGGTCTATACAATGTTGCATCCCTAGGATGATTACTTAAACTCTTCCACACCAGAATGTGAGTTCTAAGCAAAAGAGCTGTGTAAACATAATTCTTAAGTGGTACCAAAACTGTGATCATCTCAGAATATATGAGCAAGGAAAAGTGAGCCAAGGTTTATCTCCCAAAGAACGTAGACTCAAAAAATTCGAATTAACCATTAACATGTCTACTCTCCCCTCAAGATACCACTTTTATCATTTTTACCCTTTGATATTACACATCATTTTACTTCATGGAAATCAATATGATCATTTATACTATGTTTTTCTCATTCTTTTAATTATAACTACCTTCTCTTTTCCACAAAAATTTTAAGCCTAAAATAGACACAATTTTCTCTTTTTGTTATCTCATCCAAACTAGAATTTTACATTGACTACCTAATCCATACATAGATTAGACATTTAAAATATGCTACTAAATAGATATTTGTAAAGAAATTTCTAAGGATACATTGATCAATCTACTAGTTCTAATGTCAGTTGATCACTGGCTTCTCTCCAGGTAATTGATAGGTATTGCTCTAAGCTTAATTCATATAACAAAACTAAGGGGTGTGTGTACGTGTGTGTGTGTGTATGTGTGTGTGTGTATGTCACTCAAAATTTACATGTGAGGCAACAGAAGCCTTGAGAAGTTAAGCAGCTTACCCTAGACTATCCAGCTATATAGCAGCTAAATTGGAATTGAAACATAACATGAGTGAACTCCAGAATTCAACCACTATTCTGTGCTTCTTTGCCTATTTTAATGGTAACATAAAAAGATGAGATGAACCCTAAGGTACAAAATGGAAAGTTCACAGAACTGGAATAATTTTGGTGTTTTAGGAAAGCTGATTCCTGGGATAATGACATCCTATTCACTACTGCATATTTTCTCAAAACCAGTATCAGAGGGATTCTATGGCACAATTATTAGGGAGAAGATGGATATCTTTAATTTTAATTCAATTTTATATTTCAATGTCACACTTCTAAGGAAAACTAGAACAGATTATATGCATATTAAGAAACCACTTTTTTGATGAACATGATAATACATGCTTATTGTTAGTTTCACATGTGGGGAGAGACACACACATACTACCAGATGCCATACAAAATTTCATTTCAGAGAGTTACCCAGAGGTGGGTACCTGGAGAAGAGTGGGGGGAGGGGGAAGACAAAGACAGAGAGAGAGAGGGAAAGAAGAGAGAGAAGAGAGGGAAGAGAGAGGGTTTGTCATATTTCTTTTTAAGAGAAAGGGTGGGCACAGATCTATGTACCCACGCCTAGAGGTGTGCCTTTCGTACAGAAGCACCATGTGGGCTTTACCACGTGGCCGGAATTCTTACTTCACCCAGCGCCATATTGATTCCACCACGAGGTGTGTGAGGAATACTTACACTTATAACCTCAGAATTCTGTTGACTGAAATAAGAGTATCCTGAGTTTGAATCTATCCTGTGCTACATGGTGAGAATCTGTTTCAAGTAAAACAAAACAAATAAACTCTCAAAAGTTCAATGATGAAAAATATATTTAGTTTTTAATGTTCACTAGCCACAAGACATGAAAAAGTATCACCTTTAGTACACTCTCGAAGGCTTGGAATAATTTATGTTGTAATGTCAGGTTAATGAACATATAAACAGAGCTTCTGATTTAAGAAGGAGTGGAAGAAAGAAATTCTATTTTAAAAACATAAAATTCAATCCCCAATCTTAAACTTCATCTCAAAAAGCTTATGCCAGAGATTAAAAGTGCAATGTGTACTGCCTGTACCCACTGCTGGTGGGTTTTGCATGAACTTGCAGTAAAGACATTAGTAGGTAAATTATGTTCTATTATATCTACATCTCTATTAAGAAGATGACATTTAAGTTAATACTAAACAGTCAATTCCATGTGGATAATAGAACAATTTAGTCTAAGGCTGTAGCTTAGGGTTATGTCATTTTTAATGTGACAGTTTGACTTAATGGCATTCTAAATGGCCTTTAGTAGTGATGCAGGTTTTTTTTAAAAAAAAAAAAAAATAGTAGGACAGTTTATGGGAACTTATACTGGCTTTAATCATGATGAAAAATGTATCTTCTATTGTTTATCACTAGGATATACAGGAAGCAAAACTCACATGAACAGTGTGTTAATTACTTATAAAGTTCTCTATTAAAAGATTTTTTTTTTACATTCAGCAGAATCATTTCTGCTCTAATCCAGCCTTGATGTGCAGCGATTTGATAAGAAATTTTTTTGTCACTTTTTTGGATGCGAATAAGTACACTCACCTTCAGATGTTAAATCACACCTAGAAGAGCTATAAAGAATGTCTATCACAAAGGCTGATAAATCATAGTGTGGGTAACAGGATGAATGGCTGAAGCATTCTTTGTCAGGCTCTTGCAGTTCAAACACTAATGTGTCGAATGCTGCTGAACCCTGAATGCCTGGGCACATCACTTGACCTTCCTGTGTTTCCATTTCCTTATCTCCATAACCAGGCTAATTATACTGATTGACCTCATAAGGTTTAATTAGACCATTGGGAAGCTCTTTGAAAACGCTAAAGTATCATTTGTTGGCACTTAGCTTCATGAAAGGTTTGTGTTTTTAACACACCATGCTTTGAGGATGTGTTGGTACGCCTGCCAATTTATTTCCCAGCGTTGCTCTTTTAGACTCCCTTTGAAGTCAATGGGAATCAAGCTGATTGAGAGCACTTAGCAGAAGCTTTGGGTGTGCGTGTGTTTTGTAGCATGTTTTAGTGGGCTAGACTCTCCCTCCACAGAACTCTGGAAAAGTAGTTTCTTGTCTCCTCAGTCTACTGGGAGTAAATAAATGGTTACTCATGGAGCTAAACCCTAGAGCAGGAAAGTTTTGGCAAAAATACAGAAAGTTTAAATTATCTGACAAAAAAATAAACTGTGTTTTAGGGGACATAAAGAGTAACAGGGTCTTTTAGGACTTATGTGATTTTTGGTTTTTTGTTTTTTAAACAGAATACATAGCTGCAGCTTCGGATATTACAGTTAAGTAAGTGCATTATGAATGGGCAAAAATTACTATACTCAAAGCACTTACAATGATCATCATGTTTAATAACACTTCTAGAATATATTTTGTGATTTTTTTTGTACTTCCGATCTCCTGTTAGAGCAATCACCAGTATACATTTAGTTTCATTTGTAGAAATGTGTTGTATGACATGTTTCTACTTAAAGCTTAAAAACAAATTATCAGGATTCCCATTTCACATCTTGAAAAGCATTACCATAACTCTATGACTCTCTCTACATATCAATATAATCATTGCTCTCTATTCCTAATCTTTTCTCAGGTGCTTTTTCTAAACTTCTGCGAAGCTAACTGTGCCTGCATACAACTTTCTTTTTTTAAACATGTATCAATTTTATTTTTTTGCATGAATCACACACACAAAACACACACACACGCACTTGCACGCGCGCGCGCGCGCGCGCGCACACACACACACACACACACACACATATGCACGCATGTATACACAGGGTAGCCATTGGAAAGGGGGATGGCAGAAAAGGAGATTAGAGTTATATTTCCTCCAGAATTGCCTAGAAGTAATGAACAGTTAGTTCCATAGCAACAAAGCCAGGAATTCAGTTTACATTCTCTAAGTACCATTTCCCACAAAGGGGTCATTTCCACAAAGTGGAATGTGTGCAACTTGTTATTTTTTTTTTATTGAAATTAGATTATTTTCTCATAGACTATGTCCTGATTATGGCTTTCCTTCCTCTCATCCCTCCCAAACCATCCCACATCTCCTACTATCCAGATCCACTCCCTCTCTCTCTCTAATAAAGAAAAATTTCTACAAGATAACAACCAAATATGACAAAATAAAATATAAAAAGATGAAGTACAAACTTCCTTATTGAAGTAGGACACAGCCACCCAATGGAAGAAAAAGAATTTCAAGAACAAGCACAAGAGGCAGAGACTCACTATTTCTCACAATCAGAAGTCCTACAAAAATACTAAGCTAAAAGCTATAATGTATATACAGAGGACTTGATGCAGACTTCAGTCTCTGTGAGCTCATAAGCACCCACTTAGTTGATACAGAGGGCTATGTTTTCCTGGTGTCCTCTCTCCCCTCTGCCTCTTACAATAATTCTGTCCCCTCTTCCAGAGAGTCCTTGAGCTCTAGGGGATGGGAGGATTTAATGGAGGCCTCCAATTTAGATGCTGTCTCCATGTAATGTCTTCTTGTGGGGCTCTGTATCTGTTATCTGCTGCCAGAAGAAGCCTCTATGGTTATGACTAGATAAAGAACTGATCTGTGAGTTTAGTTGAATATCATTAGGAGTCATTACAATGATTTGGTTTTTAAGAACAGTCATGTCTTGTTTTACCCTAGGTCTCTGAGCTATCTATTTTCTGATTACCAAGTTATTCTCTGTGGGTGAGTTCCTACTTGTGCAGTGGGAATTAAGTCACATCAGACATTTGTTTACAACTCCAAGTTTTGTGCCATCACTACTGTAGCATAGTTTTTAGGCAGGACAGGTTGTAGGTTAGAGGTTTGATGGCTGGGTTGGTGTCCATGTTTCTGTTTCCATAGCCTGCAAAGTGCCTTTTTACATCAAAGAGACTAGAATGTAGGAGTAAAGGCTCCATTAGGCACTATCTCAACCTTTCCATGTACACTCAATTGGTGAATGACATTTTTGACAATGGGATCTCTATGGTCAATTAGCAGTGAGAAAACATTTGTTTTAGTATCCATTTGGGTTGTTTGGGGATTCCATTGGACCCCCTTAGCCAATGCAACCCATTCTACCCACTAGAAACCTTGCCTAGCTACTGGAGATGGCCAGTTGAGACTCTGTCCCTCCCGTTACTAGGAGTTCTAATTAGGACCACTTTTTCATAGTTTAGGAAGCATTCACTGCATTAGGTTTCCAGACCTCCATCCCATCTTTCTACCCCCAACAAGAACCCTCCTGCTACTGTTCTCACCCACTCTCAGTCCACCTGACAAAATCTATTCTATTTCCTCTTCCCAGAAAAATCCAGACATCTCCCTTAGACTCATCCTCTTTACCTAACCTCTTCGAGTCTGTGGATTGTAGTTTAGCTATCATTTACTTAACAGCTAATTTTTATTTATAAATGAATACATACCATATTTGTCTTTCTGGCTCTGGCTTACCTCAATCAAGATAGTTTTTGTTCTAGTTCTATTTATTTGTCTACACATTTTAAATACTCCATTGGGTTAATATGCCACATTGTGTTTATATAGTTTTCAGTTGAAAGATAGTCTAGGTTCTTTCCAGTTTTTGGCTTTTATGAATAAATTTGCAATGAACATGGTTGAGTACATATTCTTGTGATAGAATAGAGTACCCTTTGGGTTATACCCAAGAGTAGTATAGCTGGGTCTTGAGGTAGATCAATTACCAATTATCTGAGGAACCACCCTATTGATTTACATAGTGACTGTACAAAGTTTCGTTCCCACCAGCACTGGAGGAGTGTTCCCCTTGCTCCACATCCTAAGCAGTATGAGTCATCACTTGTGGTATTGTTCTTAGCCATGGAATCTCAAAGTAGTTAGATTTGCATTTTCCTGGTGGTTAAAGATATTGACAATTTCTTTACATGCTTCTTAACAAGTTGAAATTTCTCTGTTGAGAATTCTCTCTTTAGATATGTATCCCATTTTTAATTGGATTTTTTTATATCTAGTTTCCTGAGTTCTTTATATAGTTTGGATATTAGTCCTCTTTTGGAAATGCAGTTGATAAAAATCTTTTTCCAGTCTGTAGCATGACACATTATCTAATTGTTGATGTCCTTTGCCTTAAAAAAGCTTTTCATTTTCATGAGGTCCCATTTATTAATTGCTTATCTTAGTACCTGTGTTATCTTCATAGGTTATCTAATAAGTGTTGTCTTCAGAAAGTTGTCTCCTTTATCAATGCTTTCAAGTCTATTTTCCAGTTTCTCTTCTATCATGTTCAGTGTATTGAGTTTTATGTTGAGGTCTTTGATCTAGTTAGTCTTAAGATTTGTGCACAGTGATAAATATGGATCTACTTGCATTCTTCTACATGAAGACATCCAGTGATGCCATTACCAGTTGTTGAAGATGCTTTATTTCTTCCAGTTGAACACCACTTTAGTTATGTATCTTCTTTTAATAGCTTTTGAAAAGTTATATGTACTTCACAATAGGATGCCTAAAGCTGCAACTTACAGCCTTTTGTTAGGGAATGAGTTTTGTCTCTCCACATCTATTTGTTAAAATACTAATATGTATGTAGTACCTTAATAACTGACTTACTTTGAGTTACCATTACTATGCAAAAAACACCATAACCAAAAGCAAGTTTTGGAGGAAAGCTTATCTTTTGTATCTTCAACCTATCACTGAAGGAAGTCAGAACAGGACCTCAAACACAGTGAGAACTTCAAAACAGGAGCTGATTCAGGGCAACTAAGGGTGCTGCTAGCTGACTTGGTCCCCCTGACTTGCTCAGCCTGCATTTTCTTATATATAAAATTCAGAACTACCAGTCCAAGGATAGATTCACCCACAGTGGGATGGGTCCTCTGATATATTACACTAGTTAAGGAAAAGCTTTCTAGAGATTTGCTGCACCCCAGTCTTATGGAGGCACTTTCTCAATTGGGTTTTCCTTTTCTCAGATGATTCTAGTTCAGGACAAGTTGACAACTACAATTGGAAACATGCCATTTAATGTAAACATGAAGAAAATATAAGACTGAAAGTGATTATGATAGATATTCTTTTATGAAAAGGAAGAAATTGTAAATATTATGAAGTCTTGGGAAAGAGAGGAGAGAGAGAGAGAGAGAGAGAGAGAGAGAGAGAGAGAGAGAGAGAGAGAGAGAGAGAGATTTATGGAAGAAACCAATCCCACTGAAATATTGATAAAGGAGTTTTAGTTTCCATAACTGAGAACATAAATTTCTGTTGTGTTAGCCATACAAAGACAGGTATTTGGTTAGCAGACTAATGAGTAATTTGATCTGTATCTCAAACACTTTCTAAGCTTTATACCTTTATAGCTCTAGCAATTCGACTTTGCATCATATGCCTATACTAAAGCCATTGTTCTTATATTTATCTTTTTCTCTATAATATTACCCTATTTAGGAAAAAGTCTAGTAATTTTGTGGGATTAAGGGAAGAACTCAGGGTTGGGGAAATACAAGACGTAGATATGACATCTTTCTCTGCTTAAGAAATGAATCCTTCTGTTTGTTTCAAATGTCTATAGGACTTTAGATATGATGGTGAAGATGAGCACCTTTGGAAAAATAGAGAAGGGTAGCTTCTCACTTCCATACTTAGTAGGCAACAAAGACTGTCAGCGGATCTGTTCAGCTCTACCTTAATTTGTATCTGAGATGAGACTAAATTTAGAAGCTATAAGTATACTACTGGTCAGACTCTAGAGGTAATTTTGTTCATTAGACCTGTCTATATTAATATGATTGGTGCAAGTCCCTTAAGAGCCTGTATTCTTTACTTTGACTTTATTAATGGAATGTAGTTTTTGAAGCAACAGCTGCCATATTCATCACACTAACTGTTTTTGCTTTCAGGAGGCCATCAGTTCCTTGTATTACTCAAGATCCCCCTGAGTAGCAGGGGTTCAGAAAGGGTCATTGGACCTGCACCTGAGAATCCAGTGGCTCCTACCATTCATTTGTATGCAATTCCATTTCAATTGCACATGTCCTCAAGAGGAGTCAATGGGGCTACTAGAATATACTATACACTCTGGGGAAGATGAACTCATGGAATTCTATCTATGAAGCTATAGGGAATAGATTGTCCATACCAAAGTAGACTTTCTAGTACAACTGCTTTGAGGTTACCTTTGCTGCTTCTGTAGGCAAGTCCTCATTCATACTTTGCAAGTAAATTCTATAAACACCTTGCTTATTAAAGCTGAACTTTGAGAAAATTCTACTTTATGAATTCATTTTGTTTGGACTTATAAGTAGATGCTAGATGTTGTTTTAATCTTTCTGTAGGAGTAATTACAACAGAGCTGCAAGTGATGATGGCCCTATCCATATAATCGTGTTTCTATCTGATTTCTTGTCCAAGGCCATTGCTAGAAATCAACCCTTACTCTAAACAACAATCTGTTTGTTGCTGTGCATAGCCTAGTAGCTTATAAAGCACCTTCCAGCTTCTCTTTTAACTATGGACATTCACACATTACACTTATGTTTTTGAAAGGCGTGTATATCTGAAGATCACTGAAGCTCCAGATATGTATCTGCCTTGTGATGACATGAACTATCTAAAAGTGCACATGCCCTGTGTCTGAGCAGCCTGAAATGGTCTGGGCTTGGCAGTCTTTCCAGGACTTATAATTTCGACCATGACATCTCTGCTCATGGGCTAACCTCATTGCTGACTTAGGCCCTTTATAGCTGTTCTGCTTGTATTCTTGCTGCTCTTAATCTAATAGGGTATGCCATGTCAGTGTATTTCAAAACTGACTCACAAATGATTCTATTCAGAGATAAGAAATCTTTATAAGTTATAGAATCAAGACAAAGGCCAGTTTTTCTTCTCTGTAAATCTTTTTCTCTCAAGGATATTTTCTTGTTTTTGAACTTCTAAAGTATTTTTAGTCTATATGACAAATTAGGTTTTTTTATACAACTGACCTCACATTTTTCTTCTCAATTAGTTCATGTGAATTTTCTTTTGAAAACTTTATTATGAAACCCCAGTCATGTGCATTCATTGAAAATTTATTCTGAGCACAATAAAATATAAAACCTCAAAGAGTTTCAGGAACAAAAGGCATCCATTTTGTCTTGCTGCATTTGTTACGCTCTTTGTGAACATGTTTCAACTTTAGATGACACAGGTGTGTTTGTCATATTCCTGTCAGAGTACTTTCAGATGCATGAGTTTAAAGTTTAATGTAATTGTGTTTGTCAGGGGTTTTTCCTTTATATGTATTCTGAGATATAGTTCCAGTTCCATGGACTCAATTGTATGCTTAAATGTATTTCCTTTTGATTCTTAATATTAATTTAAAATATTAATTTGTGAAGCACATTATTAAATTTACATGTGCATGTGCATAGTGAATATACATGGAAACCACTGACAAAAAACATCAAAATGTTAATGTAATTGGGAGCTCAAGTCATGGCTAGGGAGTAATTATTTGGCTTTCTTCTATATTTTTATGTATAATTTTATTTTTTATATCCAGATTCTCCTTCATAATTAAAAATACTAGATGGAATGGTAACTAAAAAAGAAAATTTATAATATGCCTATTTCTGTACTGTTTTGTCTTGCAAATAATTTTTTTTTCTTGAGCATCTGGCACAATTGTCTGGCAATTGAGCTGTATCTCTTTATATTTTTCTTAATTTTTAATGTTCTTAGAGTGTATCATGGATGAAGAGTGTCATGTTTAAGCAAATGTTCAGAAGCCAAAACAAAAGAAACAATAAAAAGCCAGAATCTTAAACATTTTATTTAACTATGAAAAATTCTGCTATTGTTAAAAAAGAATACATTATTATAACTTTCTAGCTTACAACAATAAAAATATTACTGTTACTATTTGCATTTTTAAAAAATAGTTCTTTGACAATTTTATATGCCATGGTTTGGTCATATTCCCAACCTTAACTTTTCCCTATCTTACTTTCCATTCTCTGCTCACCCATTTTCTGTTTGTGTCTTTTTAAAAAAAAATTTATAAAGCCAAATTTGTCATCCAAATGTTCTTGGGTATTATTACATCGTACGTCCACCCTTAACTCCTTTGAGGGATTTTTGGAGACTCACATTTTTTTCATTACATTCAATGATTGCATTTATAAGGCACATTGTCAAAGCAGGAGAGGTTAGATGGTCTTTCTAACCAAGAATTAAATCCTCAGTGGGAAAGTGGCTTTCTCATGTTCCTCATTGATCAGAATTAGTCACATTAGCTCAAAACCTTATTTTGAGTATCAAAAAATATTTGATGAGTAGCATGAAAGATAGCTTGCTTAAAGCTACTGTATAATTTGACTAAAAATTGTCTAGTATATTTTCTCTAGTACTATGAATTACATCTTGACATAAAGCAAATAATAGGTAATTATTTTCCACTTAAAACATTTATATTTTTCTTTGTGTTACAAAACATGAGGGTATGTTAAGTATCTCCACATGAAAATAATATTAAGGTGAACCTGTAGATATAATTAATTATGAACGTGGTTTTGAAAGTTGTAGTCTGTGTAATTTAAATGGGAAGGTGAAGGCTGGGAATGCAGAGAGCCACCTAGCCTACAAACAGCCCTGGACCCAATCCTCAGGACTGTGTATACTGTGTGGTGATTCACTAATTGTTCTGGCACTCAAGCTATACAGGTGTGTTAAATAGAGCTTCAAGATCAGCCTCAGAGGCATAGCCCTGAAACACATTCCTGCCCTTTCCAAAAATCAAAAATAAGATGGTGATGGTGACTAGACCTTTGACAGACAAAACAATGGCATCATAAATCATTTAAGCTGTTGGAACAAAACTGTGATCAAATATCTTTACATTTAGTATAGAAAGTCAGTAATTTTGAGTACTGTGTATGTAGAGGGATGAAGAGAAAGATGAAATCATTAGTTGTAATGAAAAAAATATGAGTCTCCAAAAATCCCTCAAAGCAGTTAAGGGTGTAACTAGTTTCTGCATCACCTCAATGATATACTTGGCCTTGTGAGTAAATTTTTGAGGGATCCATCCTTTAGAAATCCCTCAGACCCTGCCTTGATATTTTCCCATAACATAAGGGAATGCCTTAGATAAAGTGCTGAGAGAAAGGAGCTCAGCAACCACTTCCCAATCCTTTTCCAATGAAATATTTTCAGTGACCTTGTCAAAAGAAAATAAATTTCACATCAATAGGTTTAATAAAAAAATAATAAATGACCATATCACTTGGTTTTTTTTCTTGCTAAGTAGATGTCTTTGTCCAATCCATGGCTGTGGAAGTGTTTTCATTTTAGGGAGGCAAGTTGGATGATATCATTTATAAGGTTAAAGCTGTCAAGTATGCTGTCGTTAGCCCACTAATGTATGTCTATGGGGGAAACATTCTCTTAACTGTTGCTGTTCATAAACCACTCGGTCTGTGGTGTAGTATTTTATATTTTCAGTGGAACACCTCTTATACATCACTGTTCCTTTCTGACTTAGACGTGCTCTATTGCTTTCCATCTCAAGTACGGCCTGTGCCAACCTTTGTGATGTATTTATTCTTCCCTCCACAATAATAGCAATGATATGAAGGTATCGGTTTACACTACTATGTTAACAGGAGTCATTTAAAAAGGGTCACATTTGACCCTTCTATCCCTAAACTATCCCTTCAGTTCCCTGGGAAATGCTTGCATTCAGATGTGAGTACTTGTTAGTTGACAAATTAAAATCCTGAACAATAGAAATTTTGCATTGCACATTATTTATTTCTGAGAGCTAGATAAGAAATGTTCCAGCAAGAAACTGCAGTCATTTGGCAGGCAATCTTCCTTCAGTTATGAGATGGAAGATTGATGGGGTACCAGGAGTTTGTTTCGGATGTCAAGGATTGTAACAGAGGACTTTGACAAGGACAGTGGCAACAGTACATGAATCCACTAGGCAGAGTTCAGGCCTAAACACTCCCAAAGTATGGAAAATACTATGGATTCAACACAAAAGAATGGTGAGTCTTCAGCATGGAAGACTACTGAAAGAATAGAAATTATCTTCAGATTATTTTTAGGGTATTTGGGGAACCAGGTCTTGATACATTTGAACACATTTATCATGAGGATTCTGACACTGCAACACATCTAGATTATGAAAATCTCCAAAGACCAACACAGTAATGTGTAGACTTTTCTTTTTGGGTTGCTAGCTCACAAGAAAATGACATGAAGGCTTATTAATTATGAAAGCTCAGCCTTAGCTAAGCTTGTTCCTACTTAGCCCTTATAACTTAAATTAACCCATATTTTTAAACCTATGTTTATTCCACACACTTGCTACCTCATCTCTATTATGGACATCCTGGTCATTCAAGTCTGGCTGGTGATTCTGTCTTCTTCCCATCATTCTCTCTGCCCCCCAAAACCCTGCCTACATATTGGCCATTTTTCTTTTTATCAAACCACAGTAACACATCTTTAAAGTGTAAAAAAGATTATTCCACAACAGCAATGCAAGCAAGTTTTTCTAGAAGTTGATCAGAAGTGAGAATGAGGAATAGAGGAGAGGTAAGTGAGAATCTAGGAAAACTGTGATGACAGATGGTCTTGCCCCAAGGATAAGATGCAGAAGACAAGCATGGCGGATACTTCCAGACAATTATTTTTTAACTGTACTCTGGACACAAGATGTAACCAGACCCTCAAAATGGTGGAAATGTAGGTTTCATTTAGACATTGCTAATTAGATTTTACTGTATGATCCAAAGACTGAGGAAGACAATCAACGATTAGACTAATGGCTGATGTAAAGATACAATAATTAGATAAGCTTGTTCATGTGTTTTCCTAAAGTTTCTTATTTTGGAAATATGTCAGATCTGAGGGGAAAATACAAAGTAACAGACAAACCATTTCCCAATTCATCTGGTGGAATGATGAAGTTATTACTGAATTTGGATTGAGAAGAAAGAACTGCAGATTCTGGGCTTTGACATAAACCACCTTTGTTTTCAGAGGACAGCCATCTTAAGTATGTGTTTCTCACCTATCAAAATTAAGTAAAGGACTTTTTGCAGTAGATGGCAGTGGATACAGTGACCCACACCAGACAAGATGTGGGCAATAAAAGATTGTGTAGTACTCAGCTATAATGTGGTCATTTATGTCATACCATCTCCTTTAAAGGCTCAGGGATTATTGGAAAAGAGGGGCAGAAAAATTTTGAAGAGCCATTTGCAGTGGATGATTACAGTGAAACTGTTTTCTGGATATAACAGAGCAGTTTTACTTATTAATTAACAGTAATTGAGACAGTCTGCATAAGACTTGTGTCACAACAAGTTGGATAATATTCTAGCATGGAGCAGAAAGAAATCCAAGCTTACCCATAGCCAGGGATGATGTCCTTCATAGGATAACCCTGCTCCAGTAGTTGGCCCTGATGTATGATGCATTCACATACTGGTAGCACTAAGTGGAATCCATAGGTTTTAAATAATTGAACATATGAAATTGGGAGTATGTTTCTGGGAAACATAGCAGGACATAAGTAGAACCAGAGATTCCCTACAGAGTAAGCCCTGCCTTCCAGGAGCTCACAGTACTAGAGCTGATAAGACATCAGATCCTGCCCCAGAATAGGGACCCCACAGTGACTGCTGAGCTCTAAAGGGGGCAGTAATGCAGGGCTTAAAGTTCATATATTTGGAGGTACAAAGGAGAGCAGTTTGTTCACGATGAGGAGAGAAGGCCCATAAAGGAGCTGAGCTCTGAGACTATGAAGCTCATCTCCTGTCTTCAGTGATTTTTCTGCTTCTTTTGTTCCCTTTCTATCATCATTTCTGGAAGCATCAAGAGAGACTGGTTTTAAATTTTTAGAAGTGACCAGCTGTATATATTGGTAACAATTTTGTTTCATGTTAAACATTTCTTCAGTAGCAGTCAGGATAGGAAAGGTAGTAAAGGGGAATAGTAGGGAATGGTCTTGCTCAAAACACATTGTATGAATATATAAAATTCTTAACTAAAAAAGTGTATTACATTTGTAACAAACTGCCATTATCCACTATCATTTATTTATTCCTTCTTTTATACCAGTCCAGTTTACAATAGTTAGCTGAAAAGCACTGCCTTTTTAATGCTTCCTTTGTATGGATTGGTAACCATATGATCAGCTTTTGAATGTAATTAGAAATGCCATGTACTACCTTAAAAAGAAAAAATATGAGCCATTTCCTCTCCATTTTTTAAAATCCCATCATCTTGCTGCCTGAAATGCAGATGTGCTGGCTAAAGTGTGGGAATCTACTACACAAGGAACAGGCCGTACCTTAAGGATGATGGAACAGTGTGTTTGAAGAAGCCTGGCTTTTGAGAGCTTAATGAAGCAGAATTATCCATCAGACTTTTGTGACATACGAAATTTATTCATAGTGTAATAAACTATCGTTTGTGGTAAACATAAGCACTGAAAATTGATTATCTTGCAATTGATCAGGGCTAGTAATTAAAATAAAACCAAAACTCCCATCAAAGTTCTGGCAAGCAATGGGGGTATAATAAGTTGCAATTCACTGAGGAAAAGTTTAACACTGAAGACAGGAGATGAGCTTCCTAGTCTCAGAGCTCAGCTCCTTTATGGGCCTTCTCTCCTCATCGTGAACAAACTGCTCTCCTTTGTACCTCCAAATATATGAACTTTAAGCCCTGCATTACTGCCCCCTTTAGAGCTCAGCAGTCACTGTGGGGTCCCTATTCTGGGACAGGATCTGATGTCTTATCAGCTCTAGCACTGTGAGCTCCTGGAAGGCAGGGCTTACTCTGTAGGGAATCTCTGGTTCTACTTATGTCCTGATATGTTTCCCAGAAATGCTGTCTAACTACTATTTATGAGAAACTTAGGTTTGAAGGTAATCCAAGTGCAGCATATAGTAAAAGACCTGCACTGGCATGCTGTAAATGCTTAGTGAAAACTTTGGGTTGATTGTATTTTAGTCATCCAACAAGAAAGAAAGCACAAGTAAACAGAATGCTGTGTTTTAAATCTGCCTTTCTTGCGATTTCAGGCTTACTATCCTCTTGTCTTTTAATTTACTCTCTAATCGCATGACTATTCATTTAGTAGCTTGTGCCCATTCCTATCTTTCCCTTCCTGTTGACTCAATTTTAGGCTATTTCTGGCCTGCTTTGTTCTTCCTGGTTTTTGTTCTTGCAAGCCTGCCTATGTAGACTACACCACTCCATCTTTCCTGTAACATACTTGCTCTCTGCTTTGGTCAAACACCACTGGTAGCATCATTTACAGATAGTCTGTCCTTGCTAATGATGCAACTTTTTTTCTATTGAAGTACTTTCAGTCAGCAATGTGCTTAAATCATCAAAATTTAAGTTCACAGTATTATATTTGTTTTCAAATAAGAGAAACAAAGTAATAGGAATTTAAATGTAGTGTAATGTTATTTCTTTTTAGTTGAGAGGAGTTTTTACAGAGTTCTCAGGAATTCAAGTCCTTTCTGCCACATGATTACATTTAAAAGTCCCCCATCCTTAAAGTCATCTTATGGTGATTAATAATAGGTCAAGATATAGCTATGTAGTTTTTGGTCAAGATAGAAGGCAAGGGGAAGAGATGAAGAAGAAAGATACAAAAGCAGCCTCATTAGATATTCAGAAAGTTTTCCAGAATATAATATTTGATTTGTCTGCTAGAACCCACTTGCAAAGAACCTAAACAGTGATAGGATCAAAATTTATTACAAAGGGAATTGGGAAACATACCATTTATTAAAGGTTACCCTGAATTCAGGTGAAGTTCCCCCACTGGACAGATAGACAGAAAGGAAAGAAGAGCCTAAAGAAACATAAACATCCTTTTCTACTCATTTACTAAGCACTGGACTAGGAGGACCTTATCACTGGGGTCAGGAGTAGTCCCCAGGCTCTTGTGTTAAAAGAATGGTCTCTAGCTGATCATGCTAATGAGCGGTGATTGCATCACAAGGTTGCAAATCTTGTCAATGGACCCAGTCATTGAGGAGTTTATAGCTGAATGAGCTACAATAGAATGGATTCTAGGATGTAACATGTCCTTTGGGATATATCTTTAAAGAACAAACTTTGTCCCAGCCCTTTGAACTTTCTCCTCTTGTTCTTAGGTGATCAGCCCCCTTTATTGCTCGCACAACACAAATTCAAAACAATGGAGTCAGCCAAGCGCATGCTGAAGTCTGTGAAACTGTGAGTCAAAAATAGTCCTTCTCTCCTCTGAGTTGGTGTATTCTGGTGCTGTAAAGCTGACTAACAAGGGAATATACTTAGTTTTTCTAATAAAATTTGTGGAGTTGTCTAATAGAAGATTTTAGAAAAGGCCGACCTCCCTAATAAAAGTAAATAAATAAAACAAGAGAGAGAAGAGAGCTGGTTAGCTTACTCGCTTATCTATTAGACGTAATTTCTAGACTATAAATGCCAGAATGCTTCTGTAATGCAAAGCTAAGAGTCAAAGTGGAAACGGACATAGATGATTGTGAACAGATACCATCAGGGAGTCTTTGAATTGCTATGAACTTCTGCATATGGTGTATGTACAAATAAATGTCTATATGCTTAAGCCATGGGTATTAGGCAATGTGTCATACACAGCTAAAAGCAATAAAATTAACACAGGCCTTCTTACTAGGAGAACAGAGATGAAATGTTTTGACACATTGGGGGAAATGCTTTAAAATTTAGCTTTCTCTGTCCTCACTTTTTCCTTAATATTCCTTTTTTTCCCTCCTATCCATAGGAGAATTACATCCAGCAACTGTCCTGCAGAACTTCCATCTTTATGATCTGAACTATCCACTAAAGAGCATACAAAATAACCACATGGGTCAGAAATACCAGCCATACAACCTATACACCATAGCATCAATCTAAAAGATTTAGGATTTTGTAACTAAAGGATAAAACAAAAATGACTTTTGACTACATGTCTAGAGCTATCTCCTAATGGGCTGGAGAGAAGGTTCAGTCATTAAAATGCTTTCCCTGAAATGCCCAAGGACATGAGCAGGACCCCATAAAATTTAAGATAGGACCCTCTGGCTTAGTTTTCCAGGCTCAGCATCCTTATAGCCCCTGTGCTGGGGAGGCAGAAACAAGCAGATCATCCTGGGACTCATTGGTCAGTGAAATTTGACTACTTGGTGAGCCCCAGACTAGTGAGAGGGACTTTTTCAAAGTTATGTATTTTAATATCAGGTAAACAGACCCTAATAAATGATACCCAAGGCTGTTCTCAGGTGCACTCATCCATTGGGAGATACATGCACAAGCACTTGCACACACAAGTGTACAACAACATGCTCAAATGAATACACAAGCACACATGCACACACATTTTCTGTGTATAGATTCATTATTTTTGTGTATCTAATTGTATCATTGAACACAAAATATCATTACATCTATATCTGGCTTTCTGTGAGACTCTTTCTCAAGTGCAATATACCAGCTGATGCCTTAGCAGAAAAATAAAGGCATACAGTAGGGATATTTATGGAGAAGAAAATTATCAGGATGGTGTGTGCTATCCAGATAGTAAAACACCCAGGAATTGCTGACATAGAGTGGTATTTATTCCCCACATTAATCATAATGTTAACATTATCTTCTAGCAATACCAGAGAGAGCTAAGCAGAAGCTGCAGCTCTGGATAGAAATTTAACATCCATTAATATTAATAAGCGGTTCACAGGATCATGAAGAATAAACAATCTTCACTGTGTCTCTCTTTCTCTCATAGAATCTTCTATTAGGAAAACCTAACAGGAAATCAGAGCAAAGACACAACCCAGCTTACATGCTCTCCAGAGTCTATTGGATTTCATGGAATAGTAGATAGGGACAGGTGGAGGCATTTTTGTGGCTTAACATTGGTTTATGGCCAGGAGTCTCACAGGATGTGTTAATTTATAAAAATAAGTGCTGTTGAATAAAGAAGTGGGAAATATTCTACCACTGATGTGTGATGTAAATAAATGTGTGACATTAGTTTAGAAATTTCAATATGAATTCTAAGGTATGATTTGGCTACTGGAAGTGAATGTCTTGGTGAACTTCTAAAACTACCAAGTACCACAGAGCATGGATATGCTTAGTGATTCTAAACTCAAGAAGTATGCAAAACTGGAGTGAGATGCTCACAATTCCCCCTGGAAACAAGAAGACATTTTCCTAGTAGTTCCTTTTTATGGAAAATCATGTGAAATACTTCTAGTGTGTGGATTGCCAAACCCACACGAGTTCATGTTGAGTGCTGTGTGATGGTCTTTCTGTTTATCCATCTTTGCTAGAGACACAGGGGAAATCTTACATTTCATTCTGACTGCATCAGTATGAAGGCCAAGTAGATAATACCCTGTTTTTGAGGAGACTGTCAATCACAGCCACCAGTGGGGAGCTGACAATCTTTTACAGAATATCAGATTTGGATCTAGGTGAATAGTCTTCTGGATATCAAGCCTATGACCTTCATGCATCACTACAGATTTTGCCAAGTTCTTTTCAGTTTAAAAGATATTACAGGGACAAGATAATGTGTTTCCAGTGAGTAATCAAGCCTTTGCATTCACATATCAGGAGAAAAAAATGACAACTGCCTGATTTCTGAGTGGACTGCTGGTATAATGAGAGACTAGAAGGAAGGAAATCATATAATGGGCAATTATGAAGTTGTATGCTACAAGGTATATGGTAGAGTTTGGTGTAAAATCTCCTTTTAAAATTAGATTTAGTGAATGGAAATATTATTGGGGCTACTTATAGAAGTTTGAGTGACCCCAGGGCAGTTATATCACCAAAAGGCTACTCCAGAAAGAATGGTCAGTGACTCATGAAAGCTGCTGCATCCCTGTCCGGCTTGCTGGTGGATTTATGAAAGTCTCCTCTGTTTCCACTGCTCATATAACTTGGAGAGGGATCGGTGAGTTGTATAACTCACTAAAGTTTGTGAGCCTTTTGAGTTTCAGTTGGTTCTTGAATCTTCTGAGGATCCTTCTCTCTAGAAAATTACAATGCAATATGGAGTAAATAGCTACTCAATTTATTTTTCTTTTCTGAGGATTTGTAGTAGTGATCATTAAAGGCTGGAAGAGAAAAATTATGTAGAGGGAGGCTGGATATGAGGTACCAAAGCACAATTATGTAAGCCAGACTTCTGGTGTTTAGAGTACAACAGTGTGACTGTAAATCAGCCTAGTATATATTTTATAACCAGAAACAAAAGAAGCACCTAAAGACCCCAACTACAAAATAACAAGGTAATGGAAACATTAATCTCATTCAGTTAGTCACACACATGTATATATATATATATATATATATATATATATACACATATATGTATATATGTATCATATATACATATATAATGTATACACATATATATCCATGTATTGAGATAGCATGCTGTACCATGCATATACAATTACCATAATATCCCAATTAAAAAACTGTTTAAGAGTGTTGAAAATCTTACCTGATGATTGATTGAATCAGCACACACCATGTACATACATCAAATCATTACACATTATCTCACTGATTTGTCCAATTAAAATAAAATTAGAAAAGTTCTTTTTTATCTCAGAAATGTGCTTAGAGAAAGCATGTTATCTCTTAGGAATGAAGCAGCTGCTGACTCTGAGCCAATGCAGATATGTTGGGATGAAAATCGTTTCTTGGCTGGGATATAAAGCTTTATTCTACCTATTAATTTGAGTTATGAGGATAATAGAAAATATATGGCTAATTTTCTGGAACTGTAGATCCTCCATAGTGGCTCCAATTCTGACTTAGAATCTTGAGCAGGCTCTAAAAGATTTATTCATAATTATAAATATTTTGGTGATTTATCTCTCAATACAGTGATTTTTAATTTACTGTAGTTATGGGGAACTATAGAAAAACACAGCTTCCTGACTGGAAAGGTCAAGCTTAGTTTCTCAAAGCATAAACATATTTAATTGAACCCCTATATCTCAAAGAAAAAATGCATCTGAGATTTTCCAATAGGAAACATATTACATAGGACATGTAAGACTCCCCGAAAATAATTGTAGACTCAAATACAGATTTTTATATTTACTTTTAATTGTCTTACCCATACACATTTTATTTTTGTTATTACTAAACTACCAATGTAAAATTGGCCTAGGGACATGCTTTTGCTTTTTAATTTTTGTGATATTTTAGAATGTTACTGTTGTATATGCTATAAACTAATAAAATGGTTCTAAATATTTGTAATAATGTTTTTAAATTTCTTAAATTTTAAAATAACAAAATGCTGCATGGGGTTATTTGTCATATCTATTGCATCATGAGTAACACAAACAATGTGTCCATTAGATTTTACCAATGACCACTATAAAACAAGAGAACCCAAGGAATAGGATTAAATTTCCAAAGGAGAAATGTACTCTTCCAACTATTAAATGATGAGGTTTGAGATGAGTCACATACTAGTTGTTTGAAAGGTGAATCAAGGATTTTAACAAAATAAAATGTTTTTGAATAAAGTTTAAGATAAGGGGATATTGAGCTTGCATATTATATCCTAGGTGTCTTCCTTTAATGTCTATGCAGAAAACTAATACACTTTGTTATGCAGACAGATCAGACATAATTCAAGATAGGATAGTCTGCCCAAAGACAGACTAAGATTTCAGCACAAAGACATGTGTGCACAATTAACTTTTGTTTAATGTTGATTAAATGTGACTAATGGAAATAAATGTGATAAAAATAGGCCAAATTAAGAGACTATCTTAACCATTTAAAGCAATAACAAAGTATTTACTACAATTCTTTAACCAATCTGTTACTACAAATTTATTGCATGATCAATAGAGCCAAAGACAGAAATTTACTAACCTGGAAGGTACCTATTCATGCTTGCTTTTCAAGTGTACATATTGATAGAAGCTGATGACTTTTTATTTAATCTGGGAATCCATCAGTAAACAAACTCTGCCTCATCTTTTTGCATTTATATTTGCCTTCCAATGTTTACATTTTGTCTTCCAACATTTCCCTTCTATAATTAACAATAGAAATAAAGGTTTACATGGGAATCCTTTGACTTAAATAATTGAACAGAGAAAAAATTTGTGAGGATAACAGGTCTAGGTGAAGCATCTTAGTTTAAATTCTCAAAAATGATCAGATACTTCCAGTATTCCGAGATGTGTTTAAGAACAATAGTTGAATATCAGTAAGATCCCTGAATTTTCTGAAATTTTAATTTTTCCTGTTCCAACCTCCATCTCCCTAATTGTATTGTAGATTTACAAACTAGCCACTTAGGAACCTCAGGAGAGGAGCTACAGACACAGCAACCTAGCTGCTGCTGGAAAGGCATAGAGCGCTGGGAACCTTCACAAAGCTGTACCCAGGAGAAATGTCACGGTATGGTGAGAGGTGTGCCCCTAGATTTTATCTTATTTGACTCAACTCAATTCAAAGTTTCCTCAGTAAAGAAATCCTATATGAAGGGAAGTTTTTCTAAAACAGCTGGCAATTATTTAAATACCTGAGCTGTTTGAAGCAATGCTACTAGATGGGGAAAATAAGAGGCTTTCCATAGACATTAGAAGGAAACCTGAGAAATGTCAATTCCATACAAGATCGTAACATGGGGGCAATTTTTCTAATTACAGGCATGTGCTTTTCTGACAAGATTATAACAATAGATCTTTGGAAATCTTATGTGTCATTAGCAAACAAGTGTTAATAAGTTAGTCCAATTTTGCTGTGTTACTTTTCCATTAAAAAGGTTTAAACAGAAAGGATCTGGTATGGGGCAGCAGAAGGAGAGAGAGAAGGAAAGAAGACTGGAATAGGTGGGCATTTAGGGGATGGTGTGGAAACCTAGTGCTGTAGAAACTTCTGGAACCTATGAGGATGGCCCCAGTGAGGACTCCTGGTAATGGAGGATATAGAGCCAGAACTGGGCATCTCAGGAATCCACAACCTGCCCTGTATGTAAGATGTGCTGGGGCATTGGTTGTTCAGAGCTTGTGAGAGTGGCCAACCAATAACTGACTCACACAAAAGGCTATCAATGCCTAGCACTGCCTCGATGGCCAGGATTAGGTAGCTGGCTACTCAGAGACCTAGGGTAGAACAAAACATGGCTGGCAAAAGAAAAAAAAGTCAATAAAATAATTTCTAATGACATTCTGCTATACTCACAGGATTGGTGACTAGCCCACTTTTCATCAGAAAGGCTTCCTCCAGAAACTGATGGAAACAGGTACAGAGACCCACAGCCAAACACTAGTCAGAGTTTAGGGAATCCCCACAGAACAGGGGGAAGGGTTGTGGAAGACAGATGGGTTGAACATGGTCCACAGAATCAGCTAAGTAGGGTTCATAGAGGCTCACAGAGACTGAAGGACAATCACGAAGCCTGCAGGAGTCTGTATGAGGCCCTCTGCATTTGTGTTATAGTTGTGTAGCTTGGTATTCTAGATGGACTCCTAACAGTGGCAGAGGGGTGTCTCTGACTTTTTTTCTTGTTCTTGGGACCCTTTTCCTCCTCCTGGGTTGCCTTGACCAGCTGTGATATGAGGGTTTATGCCTAGTTATATGTGTCTTGTTATTCTGAAGTGGGTTGATAAAACTGGGTGGCCTGCTCTTTTCTAAAGGGAAATGGAGGAGCAGTGGATCTAGGGAGGAGGAGAGGTGGGAAGCACTGAGGGGAGTGGAGGCAGGTGAGACTGTGGTATATAAGATGTATTGTATGCCAGAAGAATACGTTTTAAAAATCTTATCTAATGCGTTTTATACATGTATGAAATTGTCAAGAAATTAACCATTAAAAAACAGGAAAGTCTAAAACTGAATAAAAGGATATAACTGTTGCGACCACCTCGACCAGCAAGGAAGATGCAACACCAAGCTCTTCTTTCAGCAGTTTATTCAGGAACCTTGAACAATCTTCTTCTGACCCTGGGGAAACCCACTAGTGGCCTAAATAGCCTCTGGGTAGCCAACCATAGTACGCCACGAGGGCACTACTGATAGGCCCAGGTACATGGAAGCAAGCCAGATCTTTAGCCTTAGCCAAATATGTAGTTGTTTATCACTGAGGGCACTCACCGTCAAGAAGGTGGAGGGTGGAAGCCAGCGCCATCTTTAAGGCGCGGCTGCACGCAGCCATCTACATGTAACAAGAGAGAGAATGTGAAGAACAAAGAAAGAAGGAGACAAAAAATAGTGTGGGATGGGAAAAAGAGAAGAGGAAAGAAGAAGGATATAGAGACAGACACAAAGACAGAAGAGTGACAGAAGAAAAACCCGGTACCTGATGGTTGATATTTAAAAAGTGAATCAAAAGCAAATGATAAAGAAGATATTTCTGAGAGAGAAAAAGCATCACACAGAAATGCACCGGTTCAAGTACAGGGTGGAAAGTTGGAAGAGATTTACCTGGGAGCTTTGAGTAAATGTAGAAATTTCAGATGAGAACTCTAAAGTATGAGATGATGAAAAAAAGAAAAGGATCAGAAAACAGAAGCTGGATGTAGAAGACAAGGAGAGACGGCCACTATTAGGGAAGAAAACAAAAATAACAGGTCAAAACAAATAAAATTGATTCTCTTGAAATAAAAGACGTTTCTGTCTACATAGAAACATATTGAGTCGCAAGGAAAACTGAAGCATCACTAAGCTAGCCAAATAAGCATGCTGTATTTCAAAGATGAAGAAACCTTTAAGGACTACAACAAAATAATCATCCCCAAGAAAGGAAATGTCAGGGTGTTCTCAGGTTCTCCCAGGAATGCCAGTTCTGAGAAGAAAAGAAAACTTCTACAAAGAGGTCAGAGGATTTTATAGTTGCCCAAATGTTCAGCTATAATGGAACTCCTTGACACAGCAGATGCCCAAGGACTCTTGGAGAATGTCATTGCCATGTGACCTGCTTCACAATTTTCTAAAGTATTTCAACCAAGTACATGGAACACAGAAGTAATCCCAATCATGTCAGGTGGAGTTCAGAGGATTGCATGGCTGACCTGGGTGTAAGTAGTGCCCTGGGAGGGTAAACCACAGGTTCTTGAATAAGAACAGATTATTCACTGGTAGGTAGCATGTCAGGTTCAATCTTCAGCACTCCAAAGTTAAATACAATAAAAATTAAACACACCTGCCTCCAACCAGACAAATGAGAAATAAAAACTGAATACAAAAGTATACACCAAGCACCAAATCTCTGTTGATTAATCCAAAAGTTATAGCCAATATTTAAAAAATATTTTAATGAGTTAGTTATCATTTCATATTGCAATGAAAATGTCAGGCTCATATATGAATTGATTAAGGATCAAAAAGCACTTAAAACTTCAATTTTATTTTATTTCTTTTTGGAAGTAGTTTTTATGATTGTAAAAACTATCATCAGTCTATGAAGTAACCTAATGATGTTACTATCCTAACAATGAAGGATTTAGCACACTTGCTGAATGAAAGGTGTCTCTGAAGTTGGAGTTGTCATTCATTGTTGGAACATATGTGTAACAAGCTTGAATATGAATTTAATATCTAGCACAAAAAGGAGAGAAAAAGGGGAGAAAGGAAAAAGAAAGAAAAATGTTCTAAACTGAATCACATAAAACTCAGCCTGATGTTGTATGTTGTGTACAGAGCCACATCTAAGACAAAAGTGTCATGAAGACAAGAAATAAAAAAGTGTGTAAATAAAAATAAAAGGCCAGTGAAAATAAGAGAAAAGAGATTACACCTAATGTACGAACTGGAATATTGAATTCATGTTCCAAAACAACTATAGAAATGCTTAAACTGTAAAATACACAATTCATAGTACTTATGAGCAGTTTAACGTAAAATATTCATTGTGTGAACAAGACACTATGCACTTTCTTCTTGTATGAAGCATAAGAATACTAGAAAAGACTGGTAGAGGGAGATTTTAGTTAACATTTCAGAATTTGGAATATCCTACTAGAGCTAGAAAAGGGGAGTAGAGTAATTTAAGTTGCCTAAGCATCATGTGCTCACATATGTACATGCAGAGACAAACACATATATTCAATATTAATATTTCATGTGACTTGGTGATAGAAATTAGAATTAACTATGATCTCAAATAGGAAAAAAAATTTAAAAACTCTTGAAATGTAAATAATACAAGCAATAAAACTAAAAACTGGAAAAAGTGGGGTGGTGATGGTGAAAGAAAAAAAGAAATAATAGAATATTTTATCTTAGTATCTTAGAGTTTTATAATCAGGTAAATATTCTTGTTTTTAAATACAAGGCTAGTGAGTATTAAAAATTAAATGAAATATGTAAATGACCCACAATAACAGCACAATGATAAGAAAATATATTTATCAAAATTTGAGAGAAAGTTTAGAAGGAAAGACTAGTTGTTCGAGAAGAAAGAGCATTATTAATAATTATTTTCAAATCTGTGTTTTCAGTTAAAAATGTCAAATTGATTCAAAAATACCATAGGAGAAACAATAGGGGAAATCAACTGTAGAATAAATTAAATGAGTATTCAAAGCTAATCAACACTGTCAGTAGAAGACAGGAAAACCCCCAAGTTACTCTGTCACTATACATCCAGAAATGTAGCAACGATCTGCTGAACAATAAACAAGAGTTCCAGACAGTTTCAAAGCAATTTGACTTACACTTTGTTACATATATGAACTTGCATTTTCAAAGTTCATAGAATACAACATGACCAAAAGCTTCCAAATCCATTTTATTATTAAGGCATTTCATTAATTTCAGTAAAAACTGACTGTTGTGTAACAGAAAAGCATAGACTATATTGTGAATAGTGATATAAGACATTCACATCTATCTGTATTCCATTCAGCAGGATGCACATTCTGTGGGAGCTGCGTGGCCAAGGCACTGGTGTAGTATTATTTTATACTCAGAATCAAGAATACAGATTATAGAATATTTGGTTCAGCAATTCTCAAAAAAAGAGGTTATCAGAATCAAACATGCACATTTTTCATTTGGAAATGAGAATAATTTTAGATATCTAACACAAAGCAATTTCCATATATATTTTTATTTGACCAAAATTAATGATGGATAGCTATAGGGTGATGCCGATATTGCTTGGATAGAAAGCTTTACATATTTTCATATTACATTCTAAACTGTTGCCCTCATCTTCAGATGTGAAAATGAACAGTAAAAGAATAGCAACTGAGAACTGGTGCTGCTGGATTTCCCATTGACACCTGATCAGTTTTAATGCCATTTAATGCATGGCACTTTAGTCTTTTCCTTTAAAAAAAATTGTTCATATCTTTTAAATTGTGCAACAAAACTTGTTTTCAAATGCTTAAATTAGATGAAAGTTATAAGGTGGTAACTTTGCTCCTTCATTAAGTAATGGATCTTGTTGCTTATGCAGAAAGGAAAGAGTCAGTTTTTACTGAGAAATAAGGTTTTGAAAAGATTCATTTAATATTTTTTTTATTCTTTTTAATGGTAGGTAGTAGCCAATACTCCAAGAATATAGCTATAAACAAATCTTCAGAAACCTCCCTACTGTCACCCCTGTCAGGGAAGGTCAAGGTCACTGGCTGTCCAGCTACCTTTCAGACATGGGGAGTCATTTGTCAAGGTACCTCTCTGGAGTAGCTGACACTTGGATTCTGGTCCTGAACACCAATGCTTGGCATGCAATCTCAACCTCCCAAGGGCATACTTCAGTTAGAAGCATCTAGTTACCATAAAGTAATCCTATTCCACAGAGTACCAAGGGGCACTAGAATTGGGACAACATTGTTATGATTCAGTATTTGCCATATTGGATACATGCTATAAAAAGTAAAGCACATACTTGAAGAAACAAAACAAAACAAAGCAAAAATCTATGGATCTAGTACATCAGTCAGTTGTCAAGGTACAAAAACAGTGTGGTCAACAATTCTTTCTTGGGATCCCTGACATTTTGTTTGGCTTAATTGACAAGGATAAATTGAGTTGGGAAAGAAATTGTGTTTTACTATCTAGGGAGCATCTGGATATAGGTCAGTAGTAAAGAAAGTAACCAACTGAGTAGCCAGTATACATTTTCAACATACTTAGGGATGAAGAATTTCTTTAACATGATATTGACATTGTCTCTAGTTACTACGCATAAAACAAAGCTCAGGTCTCATTTACTATTTGCCAATGGGCTTTATCAGATAAGGAGAGACCTAGATTCACAGGGCACATCATAGAAGCCACACACAAGGAGCAAACAAGACAAATATCATGGGGAAACTGCACCCTGCCCTGGGACTTCAATATAACAATCTTTAACTGGACTTTTACCCAAGTGTGCTTTCGTTTTTTGTAAACAGGAGAGTCTGGCATAGAAATCATTAGTGGCTGCCATTTCCAAAGGCTGTACTGCCAGCCCTTTTCCCTTAAGTAAATCTCTCTGTGTGAGTTCCCTGTAAACAAGTACAAAGATGCTTATCTGTGGTAAGAGTCTCACTCCACTGTTTCAGATTTACCATTGGAATGATCGAGTTCACAAAGAAAGCACTGGTCTTCAGTGTGGAGGGAGAGTCATCCTGTGGATTCCTGATGGCTCCAGGTGGAAAAGCTCCCCTAGGACTCAGGATGAATGCTATGCTAGCATTTCACAGACGTGAAGTTTCCCCCTTTCTTGTTAAAGTTTACAGAATATGATTATATAGCATAGTGAGATTGATTTGATGAAATAAAAATTGTCACTGGCACACTAAGTGGTGCCGAAGAATGTTGTTGCGCAGGAAGCTGAATTCTCTTAAAACTCAAAACATTGTATGCTCTAATAACTGACAGCTCAGAAAGGACATTAAGCATGTTCTACATTAAGCAGAAACAATTTCAGTCTAAAGCAAATTGGGGATAAATGAGGAGTTGGGCAATCTTTGTGGTAAAGTAAGAGGCATTTATTTTAGTAATTACAAAATCTTGGTTACATTGCCTTTTCATTACAATAACTGAAAGCTTGTGTTGGATCCTATGAGGGATATGTTTTAAAAGCCAAATTTAATTTGTTTAGCCAGGATGAGAGTAAATTCTTTTCTAAGAAATATCACATCAATCAAAAGGTTAAGCAAGAGGGAATTGCTAATGACAAGAACGTTAGCTTTTCACCACATGTCTCACTCCTGCAGAGGCACTTGTCACTGTGTGATTACAATCCCTCAGAGATGCCATTTCACAGATGAACTTAACTAGCTCATTATGGCTTTGCTTACCATGAAAATCAGATCCTAAAAGCAGAAGATCTTTATATACTTGTTACCAATTTCAGAAATAGGTATAGGAGAAAAATAATATCAAACAGATTTACATTTATTTGTCAAAATAGTGGTATTCAGAATGACTCTGAGAATCATATGTTAAAGAATTATAAAAGTATTTCAATGAAAATAATGTAATAAGCTGAAAATTCTACACATTAAGCAGTCTCTAAAGACCTTACTTTGCAAGATCAAAAAATAAGTAAATCCAAATTGTTATGATAATCATAACCAGTTGTCTTGAGTAGAGGGAGTTTTAAAATAGGATGTAAAAGTTGCCAAACTAATCTCTTCTACTTTCCTCATTTTATAAAACTGTCTCCCAGAGAAGTCAAAACCTCTTCCTTATTAGGCCTGCTGCCTCAGTGTGAGAAGAAATGTGCAAGTGTTTTTCTAAGCTGAAAACCGCTTTACTGACTGATGAGTAGATGTGCTGGGTACTAATTGTTGCTAATGAATTTGTCTGTGAAAAGTTAAATTTGAAGGATGGAGGGGTACGGTAGCAGTTAAGAGTAATGCTGCTCTTTCAAATGACCAGAGTTTGGTTCCTAGCACCCATATTGGGTGGCTCAGAACTGCCTATAATTTCAGCCTCAGAGGATACAATACCTTCTTCTGGCTCTCAGGACACAACCCTCTAAAACACAGACACATACGGACACACACACACAAAACCACACAGACACAAACACACATATACACACAGATACATACACACACAACACAAGTTGAGGTAGGACCAAACTTCTCCCCCAATATAAAGGCTGAGTAAGGTAAAACAGCAGAGGGAACAGCTTTCCAAAAGCCAGCTAAGTGCCAATGACATGTACTGATCTCACTGATAGAAGCCTTACAAAGAAATCAAGCTATACAATTGTCAAACACATGCAGAGGGCTTAGGTCAGTTCCATGCAGGCTTCCTAACAGTTGGTCCAGAATAGCATAACTGGGGTCAACATGTACACGAATGCAAATAGATCCAAATTTATTGTCCTGCACAAAACTCAATTCCAAGTGCATCGAAGACCTCAAAATAAATCTAGTTACATTGATCCTGATAGAAGAAGAGTGGGAACTAGTCTTGAACCCACTGATACAGAGGCTCTTTCTTGAATATAACACAAGTAGCACAGACACTGAGATCAACAATTAATATTGTTGGAACCTTCTGAAACTGAGACGCTTCTGTAAATAAGACTAAGGACACTGTCAACAAGACAAAATTGGCAGTCTACAGAATGGAAAAAGATCATCACCATCCCACTTTGGATAGAGGGTTAATCTCAAAAATATATAAAGAATTCAAGAAACTATATATTGAAATACCATATAATCTATTATAGTGATATATAATAATTTAATGATGGAGTACATATCTAAATAGAGAATTCTCTACAGAAAAAAATGTCAAATGGCTGAAATATGTTTAAAGAACTGTTCAGCATCCTTAGTCATCAGGGAAATGCAAATAAAAACAACTCTGAGATAACATCTTACACCTGTCAGAATGGCTCAGATCAAAAACACTGATGACAACTTACATTGATGAGAACGTGGAATAAGGGAAACAGGCCTTTGCTGTGGGTGATAGGGCAAACTGGTACAGCCACTTTGCAAATCAATATAGGATTTTCTCAGAAAAGTAGGAATTAATCTACCTCAAGATCCAACTGTACCAATCTTGGACATGTACCCAAAAAATGCCCAATCATACCACAAGGACACTTACTCAACTATGCTCATAGCAGCATTATTCATAATAGCCAGAACCTGAAAACAACCTACATGCCCATCAACTAAAGAATGGATACAAAAATGAAGAACATTTACACAATGGAGTATTACTCAGCTGTAAAAAAATGACCTCATGAAATTTGAAGACAAAGGTATGAAACAAGAAAAAAATTATTCTGAGTGGTTAACCCTGACCTAGAAAGATTAACATGGTATGTACTCAGTCATGAGTGGATATTAGGAGGAAAGTACAGGATAACCAACCTACAAACCACAAGCCCAGAGGCTCAATAACAAGGAGGACTCAAATACAGATGCATGGATTTCCCTGAGATGGAGAAATAGAAGAGATCTCTTGTATAAACCAGGAGTGAGGGAAGAGGGATAGAAGGAGAGGAACTTGATAGAGTGGATTGGACAAGCTTGGTGCAGGAGGTGGTTTGGGGGCAGAATGAAGGGGTAGAGAGAAAACTGATTCTAGAGAAACTTTATGGAATCCACAAGGCTGACCCCAGCTAAGCCCCCTATCAATAGTGGGGAAGGTGCCTGAACTTGCCTTCTGCTGTAATCAGATCGATGATTACCTTAATTGTCATCACAGAGCCTTTACAGAGTTCCACAAACATGGGACAAGCTCTGGGAGTTCTCCTGAAGAAAGGGAGGAGGGGAGTCTCCATCTGGCCCCCGAAGAAGACAGACATGTAAGAAACACAGGTGAGCCATGGGCCGAGCCATGTGGCAGACAGATTAATGGAAATGGGTTGAATTATGATAAAAGAGCTAGCTAGTAATGGGCATAAGACATAGGCCAAACAGTATAAAGTATGTAAGTGTCTGATTCATTTCTTTGGGGGATAAAAGTCACCGCAGGCAGGTTCCAAACCTCCAGGCCCAAAAGGGCCCATGGAAACCTTCTATAACAGATGGCTTCCCAATGTAGGCCGAACAGCCACATAAAGTCTGGGAAAGTTTAAAAAGTTTAAAAAGTGTTCTAGATCACTGAAACAGAGCCAAAAGCGACTTTCTGAATTGCATATTTGAATTGCTTTGTGGTACATAGACAGTGTGGTGTTCAGGCAGGAATTTAAAAATGGCGCATCTGCAGCACACAGCTTAAACTCATACATTTCATGGAAGGCTTGACATAAGTGTGATTGATTTAAGGTTTCTGTTATACTCAACAGAAAGGAAACAGAGTCAAAAACAGTTTTTCTATAAGCAGCATTTTCTGAGTCTGCTCTGTTTGCTGGCAGCAAGAGAGATGCAGCAGGCTCCTCCGCCATATTGAAAAGCCACTAAAAGGGGCAGAGTCAGCAATTAAAGTGATACTGACATTTTAAAAGCTCTTTGGGTTAGAAAATGATTAAGGATTCTCAATAAAACAGATTTAGACTCACAAAACCTCTAAATGGGGTACAATGTATGTAAAATAAGCATAGGCTTCAGAGAGAGAAAAAAAAAAGGGTAAAGAAAGTCCTTTAAGAAAGAGAAATAGGAAATAAAAGTGTAAAAAAAGCCACATAAAGATGGCAGATAAACAGAGAGTCTGGATTATGGTTATTGTGTTTTCTTTTAATTTTTTAACTTTTAATAAGCTAACTACAGAAAGACAATTGATTGCTAAGGCTGCTAAGTTAAAAAAATACATATACTTTAAAGATACCTTGACTTTGAAATCTGTTTATAAGAATATGTTGCTTGGGAAAAGAGTTTCTGCTTTTGTCTCCACAGAAGATCAAAACCTGTGGATTGGTTCTAGGCAAATGTGGTTTCATTTGCCAAGGCCACTCAAACATTCTCAGCTTCCAAGATGGCCAGTTGAGATGATCCAGCTTCAAGACCCCATGAGATCAACAATGTCCTTTGACAGCAGGAAGTAGTAAAAGAACGAAAGCTACGTCCAATTTCCCCAAAATATTACTTATTAATGTTTGTTTTCATTACAAATGGTTAATGGTCATAGACAATCTCTTTTAGAAAAAAAAAAGAAAAGGGGGAGAGGATATGATATAGGAATGAATAGAAAAGATAAGTGGATTTTGGTTTATTGATATAAACTTAAGGTCAATTTTGTTATGCTGTTTGTATTTTTCTACTCTTGATTAAGGTATAATGCTCATGTAACTCATATAAAATTGTAAGGTGTAATAGAGAAATGCAGATTAATAGTCATCTATAATAAGCAAACTTATAGTCATGTTTGTTAGATTTTTGTAGGCATGCAAAGATATATTTCAATTAGATAGGTAGTCTTCAAATACTTCAAAGACATGCAGAATATGGCATTTAAATTATTTTAAGAACTTAGACTTTTCTGGACATTGAGACAGGTCTGCTCCAGGGAGAACCAATGTATTTCAGGAAAATGATGGGCATTGAAGAAACTTCATGTGGAATTTACTTTGTGGCAACAGTTAGCCACTGGATAAGAAACTGTTCTGGTATTGACTGCTTGATAGTATGCTGTATAAACTGGACATGGAGGTTCCATAGAAAAATGACCTCTGAACATTGGCAAAACAAGCCGAGATGGTCCTTCAGGTTCCTGCTTTGCAGAAAACATTGCCAGACATCCTTCTGGACACAAGGAGAAGCGATTGATGAACTGTGTCAGATTTCCTGCTTCATGAAAGGTATGCCAGAGACTTTGGGCCATAAAGGCTAAAGATGATGCCCCCAACATTACAAAGGAATTTTGAGTGACTGTCCAGGCAGACAAGCATCATCTCTGTTATTTCCTAGACTTTGGAAGTTGCTTGTACTTCCTGTTTATTTGCAAAATAATATATCCTTCTGTGGTCTTTGATGTGGTTGAAGGTTTAATAATTATAGGTATAGTTGTTTTTGGTTTAAAAGGTATTTTAGATATAAAACTTTAGACTCACAATGATAAGGTAGACAATGGAATATTCTCTTTAATTTTGTGAATACAAACAGACTGGATATTGTGATTGCAATCTCTGCTTGAGAACTGTTCTGTTGTAATTTTACTATGTGGAAATTTAAACCTTCATTTTTGATTAGACAGAAAAGAGGAAATGTGGTGGAAATGTTCTCTGTATGATGTAAATAAAGTAACTGGTTTGGCCTATGTAGAGCACCGTAGAAGTGGGTGGAGAATCAGAGGACAGGCAGGTAGGAGAAGGGTGGAATTACTCTCCATCTGGTCCTCAAAGAAGACAGACATGTAAGAAACACAGGTGAGCACGGGCTGAGCCACGTGGCAGACAGATTAATGGAAATGGGTTGAATTAAGATGAAAGAGATAGCTAGTAATGGGCATAAGACATAGGCCAAACATTATAAAGTATAAAAAAAAAAGAAAGGGAGGAGGGATTATAGGAGACAGTGGTGTCAAGGAACCCACGGTGACAGGTGACCTGAGCTTGTGGAAGCACATGAGCATGGAATTATTTAAAAGTATGCTACCTAATTAGTTCTCATTGAAGGAGTTAAGACTGTGGTATATACAGTTCCAGAAGTATGAAAGCTGATTTCAGAAGACTAAGGAATTTTCAGTCATCTAAATCAAGTTAAGGAATAGATATAAGATTAAGCAAAAGACATAAAAAGTATTAGAATATTATCTTATATTGTCATGGTGAAAACTAAGTTTGAATATTAATATTATATTTGGGTGATGGGTTGATTGGTGACTATTATTTTTTTGACTATTATTTTCTAAATATGCTATATTTTCTTTTTTAATATTAAATAATATTTTATTATGTTCATGAATTATAGGTCAGGAATGTATGAAGTACCAAAATGAAATGATGTATCTCTATGGGAAGATGCCTGGAGTTTGGAACAGGAAGGATGGGAGCCACCCCAAGATGTCTTCTTATCCTAATTGTCTTTCTTTTTTCCCTTTATTTTTTATTAATATGAACAAAGTCTCATTTTTTATCCACATATCCTTTTGTTCAAACTCCTTTCCTCCTCCTGCCACTCCCAGTCACTCTCTATTCTCCTCATCTCCTTATCTCCTCCCCAACAAAGGTAGGAGGTTCCCATGGTCTCAATATGGCTTAGTTCAGCATCCACTCAAGGCAGATTCACTTTTCTCACACCAGCATCAAGACTGGGCAGGGATCCAAGGTGTCAGTCCAAGGGATTTCAGATCCCAAGCAGTTCAGTAGTTGTGGGTTGCAGCTTGGGAATGCTTTTTTTTGTTTTTTGTTTTTTTGTTTAATGTCCACTAATGAGTGAGTACATCTTCTGAATTACCTCTCTAGGTTTGTGCTACCTCTTCTCAGGTGGAGATTCTCTAAATCCATTCATTTGCCTGCAAATTTTAGAGTATCTTTTTTTCTTACTGCTGAGCAGTACTCCATTGTGTAGATGATGACAGTTTGTTAATCCATTCTTCAGTTGAGGATCATCTAAGTTGTTTCCAGGTTCTTCCTATTACGAATAATGCTGCTATAAACATAGTTGAGCTAATGCCTTTGGGGTGCAAATGTGCATCTTTTGGGTATACACCCAGAAGTGGTATTGCTGGATCCTTGGGGAGATTGATTCCCAGTTTTCTGTGAAACCACAGTACTGCATTCCAGAGTGGCTGAGCATTCTTACACTCCCACCAACAATGGAGGAGTGTTCCCCTTGCTCTGCAACCTCTCCAGCATAGGCTGTCAACTGTTTCTTTAATCTTAGCCATTCTGACAGGTGTAAGTTGTCTTGATTTGCATTTCTCTGATGACTGAAGAAGTTGAGCACTTTTTCAAGTGCCTTCAACCATTTGTGATTCTTCTGCTCAGAATTCCCTTTTTAATTCTGAACTCCATTTTTTGATTGGGTTATTCAAGGTTTTGGACTCTAGTTTATTGAGTTATCTATACATTTTAGAGATCAGTCCTCTGTCACTTGTAGGGTTGGTAAAATTCTTTTCCCATATTGTAGGCTGTCATTTTGTTTTAATTACTGTGTCCTATGCCATACAGAAATTTATCTGTTTCTGGAGATCCCACTTATTGATTGTTGTTCTTAGTGTCTGTACTACTGGTGTTCTATTTAGGAAGTAGTCACCTGTGCCAATGTGTTAGTGGGTATTTCCCATTTTCTTTTATATCAAGTTTAGTTTGACTGGGTTTGTGTTGATGTCTTTTATCCACTTGGGTTTCAGTTTTGTGCACGGTGATAGGTTTAGATCTATTTTCATTTTTCTACATACTGTCATACAGCTATTTGTTAAATGCCATCCACCATTTGTTAAAAATACTATCTTTTTTCCATTAAATATTTTGGGCCTCTTTGTCAAAGATGAGGTGTTTATAGGTTTTTGGGTTAATGTCAGGATCTTCAACTCAATTCCATTGATCCACAAGTCTGTTTTTATGCCAGTACCAGGCTGTTTTTATTACTGTAGCTCAATAGTATAACTTGAGGTCAGGGATGGTAATGCCTCCTGAGGTTCTTTTGTTAAGCAAAATTGTTTTGGCAATCCTGGCTTTCCTGTTATTCCAAGTGAAATTGAGTATTGTTCTCTTAAGGTCTGCAAAAAATTGTGTTGGGATTTTGATGGGAATGGCATTGAATCTGCAGATTGCTTTTGGTAGAATTGCCATGTTTACTATGTTGATCCTACCTATCCAGGAACATGGGAGACTTTTCCATTTTCTGATATCCTCTTCAATTTCTTTCTTCAGTGATTTAAAGTTATTGTCACATAGATATGTTACTTCTTTGGTTATAGTTACTCCAAGGTATTTAATGCTGTTTGCAGCTATTATAAAGGCTGATGTTTCCCTTATTTCTTTTTAGCACTTTTATCTTTAGTGTATAAGAGGGCTACTGATTTCTTGAGTTCATCTTGTATCCTGCTACCTTGCTGAAGGTGTTTATCAGCTGTAGAAGTTCCTTGGTAGAATTTTGTGGATCACTTATGTATACAATCATATCCTCTGCAAATAGAGATAGTTTCACATCTTCTTTTCTAATTTGTATCCCCCTTAATCTCTTTTCGTTCTCTTATTGCTTTAGCTCAAATTTCAAGAACTATATTGAATAGATAAGGGGAGAGTGGACAGCCTATTCTTCTTCTTGATTTTAGTGGGAATGCTATGAGTTTTTCTCCATTTAGTTTGATGTTGGCCGTTTGCTTCTTGTAAATCACCTTTATTATATTTAGATATTTTCCCTGTTCTCCTCATCTCTCCAGGACTTTTATCATAAAGGAGTGTTGGATATTGTCAATGGCTTCTTCAGCATCTAAGTATATAATCATGTGGGGTTTTTTTCCTTCAGTTTGTTTATATGATGGAAGACATTTATGGTTTTTCATATGCTGAACCATCCCTGCATTTCTGGGATGAAGTCTATTTGATTGTAGTGGATGATACTTTTTTATATGTTGTTGTGTATGATTTGACAGAACTTTGTTGAGAATTATTGCATCAATATTCATGAGGGAATTTAGTCTATAATTCTCTTTCTTTGTTGCATCTTTGAGGGGCTTGGGTATTAGGGTAATTGTGGCCTCATAAAAAGAGTTTGGCAATATTCCTTCAGTTTCTACTGTATGAAACAGTTTGAGGAGTATTGGTACTAGTTCTTTGAATGTCTGGTAGAATTCTGCACTGAAACCATCTGGACATGGACTTTTTTCCATGGGAGGCTTTTAATGACAGCCTCAATTTTCCTTAGGGCTATAGATCTGTTAAGATATTTAATCGGACCTTGATTTAATTTTGGTAAATGGTACCTGTCTAAAAAGCTGCCCATTTCTTGTAGGTTTTTCATTTTTGTGGAATATAGATTTTCAAAGTATGACCTGATAATTCTCTGGGTTTCCTGAGAGGTCTCTTGTTTTGTCCCCCTTTTCATTTTTGATTTAATGATTTGGATACTCTCTGCTTTTTGGTTAGTTTGGCTAAGGGCTTATCTATCTTGTTGACTTTCTCAAACTCTTTAAGTCATTGATTCTTTGCATTGTTTTTTTTTTTTTTGTTTGTTTCAATTGTATTCATTTCAGCTCTAAGTTTATTTCCTGCCATCTATTCCTTTTAGGTGAGTTAGCTTCCAATTGTTCTAAGGCTTTCAGCTGTGCTGTTAGTTCTCCAGTGTGGGATTTCTCTAGGTTTTGCATATAGGCATCTATTGCTATGAATTTCCTCTTAAAACTGCTTTCATTGTGTCCCATATATTTAGGTATGTTGTGGATTCACTTTCATTAAATTCTAGAAAGACTTTGATTTCTTTCTTAATTTCTTCCTTGACCCAGAGGTGGTTCAGTTGAGTGATATTTAGTTTCTATGAGTTGGTAGGATTTCTGTGATTTTTTGATGTTGTTGAACTCTAACTTTAGTCCATGGTGGTCTGATATGAAACAAGGAATTATTTCCTTGTATCTATTGATACAATTTTTGTATCTATTGATATTTGCTTTATAAGCAATTATGTGGTCAATTTTAGAGAAAGTTCCATGTGGTGCTGAGAAGTATGTATATTGTTTTATGTTTGGTGGAAGCTTCTGTATATATCTATTCAATCCATTTGCATCATAACTTCTATTAGATTCTTTATTTCTCTGTTGAGTCCCTGTCTGGTTGACCTATCCAAGGGGGAAAGTGAGGTATTGATGTCTCCTACTATTAAGGTGTGAGAACTGATGTGGGATTTGAGCTTTAGTAGTATTTCTTTTACATATATAGGTGCCCTTATATTAGGGGCATAAATATTTAGGATTGAAATCTCATCTTGATCAATTTTTTTCTGAGATGAATAAGTAATGTCCATCCTGGTCTCTTTTAATTGATTTTAGTTTCAAGTGTCCTTTGCTAGATATTAGGATGGCAACACCAGCTTGTTTCTTAGGACCATTTGATTGGAAAACCTTTTCCCAACCCTTTACTCAGAGCCTGTGTCTATCTTTGTGGTTGAGGTGTGTTTCTTGTATGCAGAAGAAGGATGGCTACTGTTTTTGTGTCCATTATGTTAGTGTGTGTCTTTTTATGGGTGAATTGAATCCATTGTTAATAAGGGATATTAGTAACCACTGTTGTTATTTCCTGTTATTCTTGGTGTTAGCTTGTATGTATTTCCTTTCTTTCATCTTTTCTTCTGTTGGATTATAAATTGTTTGTGGTTTCATGTATGTATCTGGAATCCTTAGATTGGAGTTTTCTCCCTAATGCTTTCTAAAGGGCCTGATTTGTATATAGGGTATGTTTAAGTCTGACCCTGTCATGTAATATCTTGTTTACTCCATCTATGTTGATTGAGAGTTCTGCTGGGTATAGTAGTCTAGGTTGGTAGCCGTACTGTTTTAGTGTATGTATAACTTCTGATGAGGACCTTCCTGCTTTCATTGTTTCCATTGAATAGTCAGGTGTTATTCTGATGAGTCTGCCTTTCTATCTAAGTTGGTCCTTTTCTTTTGCAGCTCTTAAAATTTTTTCATTGTTCTGTATGCTTTGTGGCTTGATTATTATGTGACAAACAGACTTTTATTGGAGAGTCTAATCTATGTGGTATTGTGTAAGCTTCTTGTATCTTTATGGCATTTCCTTCTTTAGGTTGTAAAAGTTTTCTATGATTTTATTGAATACATTATCTGTGCCTTTGAGCTGGTATTCCTCTCCTTCTTCTGTTTCTATTATTCTCAGATTAGGTCTTTTCATGGTGTCCCAAATTTCTTGAACATTTTGCATTATGGTTTATTTGGTTTTATTATTTTCTTTGACTGATGTTTCTATATCTGCTTTTGAGTCTTCCACTTCAGAGATTCTCTCTTCTATTTCTTGGATTCTATTGCTTATGCTTGTATATGTATTTTCAGCTCTTTTCCTCAGATTTTCTATTTCTACCTTTGCTTCTTTTTCTGCCTTTTTTATTCCTTCTATTTCAATTTTTAGTTCCTGGAATGTTTCTTTTATTTTTTTTTCATGTTCCTTTTCTGGACTTTCATTCAAGAATTTTTTCATCTTTTCCATTTTTTGTTTGTATTTTCTTCTATTTCTTTAAAGGAATTTTTTATATCTTCCCTTAGGGCTTCTATAATCTTCATAAAGGTGTTTTTGCTGTTGTTTCCTTTTGTTTCTTCTTCATTGATCTGTTTGAGTCTTGGTGTTTTAGAACCATCAGTTTCTTCTGGTGTTGCCTTGTTGTTCTTTATATTGTTATATGTATTCTTGCATTGGCATCTGTCCATTGCTTCATTGGTTTACACTTAGTCAGCTCCTAGTCAGTTGTGGCTAGAGGGCTTGTGTATCTCCTGTCTGCTCTGAGCAAGGTGTCTGTATAATTTCTGACTCCACTCTGGACATGGTTCTGAATTTTGAAGGTGTCAGTTTGTCTCTGATGATGCAGTTTGCCCTGGATAGGACCCAGACGTGGGAGGTCCAGTCTGTTAGGGGTTGCTGAGCAAGGTCCCTCCCAGCTAAATCCTAGGGCCTGTCTGCTAGCAGGAGTCTGAGATCAGAACTTTGGGAGTGACCCCAGCCCTGGAGAGGGATTCTCCAGATGGGCAGCCCAGCAGCTGGAATCTCCTTACCTCTGATTCCACTCTGGATATGACTCTGAATTTCAAAGGCATCAATAAGTCACTGATGAAGCAGTTTGCCTATTTTATTTTCTATACTGTGCCATGGCCAAGGTTATATAAGCTTAAAACTCTCTTTTAGTTCTACATTATTTGACCCTTGTAATTATTTTTGTTTTGCACATAAAATAGTGAAAATATTATCTGCCTTGTAAATCCCTTGGGGAAAATTATTTTGTATAGTTCTTTGGAAAAATAATATCTATCTGAATGTGTTCTCAGAGTAATTAATATCTGCCATGCATAATGTCTGTAGGATTTCAGTAAGATACACCTTAGGATGCTTTGTCCAGTGTCTTCAGGCTTTATCTAAACATCCTAGTTGTCGTTATGATATTAAAATTCTATCTTTATAAAATTTAAAAATCATTCTAATCATGTGTAGGTGTAGATTTTTTTCAAGTTTCCTAATATTTTAGAAATTATTTAGACATTTGACAGCCACTTATGAGTGTCTTATATAAATCATATAGAAAGTCATAAAACTCATCATGAGGGATTTATGGTTTTACTAAATAATTTTGAACACTGAAAGCTAAAGTGTATGTTCTGTTAATTAAACCTAATGATCAGTAGTTTGGGTTTGTTTGAATTGATAATAGTAAGGGAAATTTCAAAGTCAAAGAAAAATGTGGAGAGCTCATCATGAAAGAGAAAGCTTCTGCTCAAGGATGACTTGGAGAATCACAGAATAAATGAATGAACATGAAGTGCTATGAAAACATTGAGAGAGGAGAAGAAGATAGAGAGGAGAGGGAGGGAAAAGAAGGAAAGGGGGAGGAGGGAAAGGGAGTATTGGACAGGAGACTGAAATGACCTAAGTAGCAAAGAAGAGACATCCTGCTGGAAAGTTCTGTGAAGGAAGAGACTTCAAGTCAGGGAAAGTGACAAGCACACAGGAGCTAATCATGGTAGAATTCTAAGTGAACCAGGGCTGCTAAACTGATTTACTCCTGCAAGACAACATTGTCAAGCAAAATGTATTTACAAACATTAACTTGAACAAACCTCAAAAACATATCAATGGAAAGGGCATGACATTGCTCATGGCAGAGATTATAAGATTTTTAAAACACAAAGTCTATGCATAAGTAAACATTACCCACAATAAATGCTAATTTCTGGAGTTTGTTTACTTCTATGAAAAGTGAAAATGGAGAATAGTGAAGCTTAGGACCACACCTAAAATGTTTATTTAAAAAAAATAAGGAGGAAACTAAAATCAATGGAGAAGTAAGTGTGTAACATGTTGGCTACCTGTGTGTGTGCTTTGAAAGTTCAAAGATTAGAATGTCAGTGAGACAGAATTCAAATGATATGAACCTTAAAACTAGTTCAAAGACAGAGAGTGAAATCCTGAGTGTCAAACCCTGCAAACAAACACTCTCAACTGGAATTTGTTATTGTGATTATGCAGTGGGATTGTGATGGTTTCTGTTTTAATTCTTTGCTCCAGGTGGCAGCTCACTAAATGACCTGTGGACACAGAAAGAGTGGCCTACTAAAAGAGAAGCTGGTAGCTAAGAGACATAATGAGTGACATCTTTGGGAGAGACATCACTCTGTCCTTTCAGTTGCTGTGACATGTTGTACATCCTTACCCACTATACTGTCCCATAATCTCTTTTTAAAAAGTATTTTCAAACAAATTCACTAAGATATGATTGGTGTAAATAAACTTTGTATTTAAATCATACAGCTAAATACTTTTGCTGCATTTATATGCCATAAATTGATCATCATAGTTACATATGAACATATTACATCAACTCCTAAGTTTAATGATGTCCCTTTGTAATTCTCTCTTGACTTGACATTGGTGACCACTGTGTAGGCTTCTCAAATAAATAGAACCAGAGCATGTAATTATTTTAAATATTGCCATTTTTTTTGCACACAGTATGATTATTGATCTATTCACTTAATAGCATATATTAATAGCTCCTTTCTTTTTCTTGATAAATAATATTCTAAAATATAGAGATAATTCAATTTTTGGTTTACTTGGTTGTTGGTAGTCATGGAGATTCTTAACAGTTTGGGACAATTATAAATTAAGCTGCTATGAGCATCTGTGCCCATGTCTTTGTATGGACATATGCTTTTTCTTTTCTCTTACAAAGAGTTTATTTTTAAATGTCCAAAGTAAAACTGTTTCTATTTCCCTTGAGATTCTTCTGTAATGTAAGTGTTCCCATAGTGAAAATGCTTTGGATTAGATTTGACCTACACTTCCAGTTCTGTAATGGTTCATTTAACTAAATCCAACCTCTCACCAAAAAAATTTAAATTTGACAGCTATGTTCTTTGTCATTGTCTCCTACTTGCTACTTTGATAAATACACATATGTGGGGAATTTTTATTTCTTTTGATTAAACCTGTCATTACATGGTTATTCTGACCCTTTGCTGTTAGGCTCATAGTATGTAGTTCTTGGTGACTGTGAATTACAATGCCCATAAACATGAAAGCTGAGTGACATGACTATTTCTAACATTCACCAGTTACACACACTGTTTTTAGTCCCTTCTTTAATTCACGTGTATTTGCAAATGTTTATTGATTAGTTTTGCAGTGGTTGAATTTGTTAGTAGTGAGGTCATTGGGGCAGATGGGCAAAGTGTTTGAAGCAGGAGTTTAAGACAGAGAAGCTCAGTCATTTCTGTTCTTAATGTTCTTAAACCCTTAAGGAAGCAGCTTGAGGAGCCACAGATTAGCTTCTTCACTTGTACATGGAGAGAAGAAAAGTACATTTTCAACCTCATCATGAGCCTTAAAATAAAATGTGGTAAGTATGGTGCTCAAAAATGCTTTTTATTTATATTTATATTTTATTATTTAAAACGTTTTTTCCATTTTACATATCAACTACAGTTCCCCCTCTGTCCCCTCCTCTCACTCACCCCTCTCCTCAAGGAGGGGAAGGCCTCCAAATGGGAGTCAAGTTAAGGTAGGCCCAAGCACCTCCCAACAAGGCTGACCAAGGTATGCTATAAAAAAATGGGCTCCAAAAAGCCAGTTCATGCACTAGAGATAAATTCTAGGCTCACTGCCAGGGGCCCCACAAATTGCTCAAGCCACACAACTGTCATTCATATTCAGAGAACCTACTTCAATTCCATGTTTACACCATGCAAATCCCTTTCTACCAAAAACTATAAAGTCCCATTATCATGATGATAATGCAGAACAAAAGAATCTGGGCCTGTAGGGTATGATGGTGTCTTCCTTTTCTACAGTCTCAGCCCCATTCTTCCCCTGGATGCATGGGAGGCCTTGTCTTCAGGGATCCCTGAACACTGAGTGGCTTCTACAGCTACAGGTACAGGCAGATGAATGAACATACAACTTGGGTTGCTAGGTCATTTCTCCGAAGTATTGCACTCTTTTGTATGTATTTGCTTCAATAAGAAAGAACCTTGACAGATATGGAATAAAACATCTTTGAAATCTGGACTTAACTCAAGAAACAATAGGATATTTACCAGAGTTGAAATTTGTGAAGATATTGGTGGTGGGGTGCGTCACTAGATAGACCCCTCTCTACCAAACATGAAGCTCAAACTGAGCTGTGGACAGGAGTTACAAGCATGCAGCTCAAAGTACTTTATGTTTCATTCCAGGAAACGCTCCTGCACATCCCAGAAGTAAACATGTGGAGATCTGGAGTCTGTTTTCACAGTCATCCAGTCCCGGTGCCTTTAGGGGAAGAAGTAAACAGGAGGCAGGCAAAGGCCCTGTGCATTTGGGTGCTGTCCTTCCTTCCCTGTGGGGCTGTCTCTCTCTGTGCCTTTCCTGCTCAAAGCAGGGATTTCCGGCAGCTCAAGGAGGAAGTCATCTTTTGGAGTGAGAGGCCTTGAAGTCTGTGCTTCTCAGATAACCTGAGCCCTCCCTATTACCTCTCCTGGAGTCCGATTTGTGGTTCTCTCCCTTTTACCTCCAGTCTGGGGTGGAGTCATCAACACTGTAGAACACAGAGTGATTTTAAAGTGAGTGTAATCCTCAATAAAGAGGACATGGCATGGGTGGAGATAGAGAAGTTTGTCCTTGGCTCTCTGGCCAGAAGGGAACGAACTAATCTTAACAAAACATTTCTCTACTTTCAAGGCTTTGCCTGGTCTTTGAAGGAGACTCCACACTTCCTTGTATACTCATTGAAAACTTCCAAGAGAGAACATGCTTCATTTCCTCTGCTCATGAAGACAGCATTTTACTTTCTCTCAAGTCCTTTTAAAAGGAGACAAGGAGATATAAAGTTTTGAAATCTGCCAGTTTCACTGTTTGAAGCTTCCAGGCGCTTGTGATGCTTGTTGCCAAAGGATATCAAGCCGGCTCCATTCTGCAGTAAAGGTGCTGTGAGTGGTTTCTGTATTGCTTAAGACATCTCCCTTCAGCTTTAGCTTAACCGTGTTCCAGCACTAATAGAAGAATGGTGGCAATCCTCAGAGGCGCTTTAATGAAAACCAGGAAAGGAGTGTGCATTTTGATTGACAGCTCTTGAGCCTTCCTTTGTGATGTTGTGACCTTTAGCTTTTAAGGTTTGGTGAAGAATTTTCTAATTTTTTTTTTTTGTTTTAATCAAACACCTTCATAGTGTATCAGGCAAGGTGATCTGTGGTTGCTTATCCCCCAAAGACCAAATGAGTGAGATACAAACCTTGCTGAGCTGCATTAATTCATGCAGCATTAAAGAATGAGCATGTGGAGAAACTAAACTTGAAACCTTCTATTATCACCACAATGAACATTGCAGGTTATATTGGTAAAGACAGAAAATATTATTTTTACAAGAAAATTAATTGCTTATTTCTTTCTTTTGGTCCTGCCAATTTTCTTATGTAACAATTGAGCAGATATGGAGATAAATCTTTTTTCTGCTATTTCTGTACCTTCTTAAATAAAATAATGTGATTTTCTTGTTGGTGGTAATGACCTCTAAGGATTGGAATAATGCCAACTCCTTTCCAAATAAATATTTCTTCTCTTTTTCACTCTCTCATCATGCATACATCCCACAAGGTAAATTGCTATTGTGAGTGTAAAATATTTTTCATTTTGCTTACATCCACCAATGTAGCCTCCAATTTTGTTTCTGTGGTACAAAATTTAGCTCTTTGTGATATTCAGACATCCAGGGAAGCTCTGCACTGTGTCTCCTAATGTCACATTCTGCTTTCATTATAGAAGAAAAATCACGACTCGATATATGAAGTGAGTTCATCCATCAATTAAATAAGCTTCATTTCAAATGCTTCAGCAAGTTCTAATTGCCCATTTATAAACATTCTGACAAAAGTGACATCTTAGATGACAGGCATTAATGACTTACTAGAAGTAGAAAAAAAATCTGAGTTTTCCCGACTCAAAAGCAAACAATTTTCAGGTTTTTTCCCCAGAAAGAGAAATATGATCTGTTTTAATGTTTTCTGTGCTCACTAATTGGTTTAACTATATAAAAACATTGATTTAAAGAATTCAGAGTCACTCATGTCATGAGTACTTCCCAACGCCAATTAAGCCTGGGAATTTAGCTAGAATATAAAATAAGAAGAAGTCTTTTTTTCTGTGGTACAGCCTCATCTTCTCTAGGGTCCTATTTTCTTCCATCTTCCCAATCATCCAAACTAATCTTGGTTCCTAACTTGTGCCCAAAGAGACCACAGGCCACAATCTGAACAGCTTTCTAAACTGGGTGGTCATTAAAGCGATTTCCTACACACAGCTCAGAAACTCTCTCCTTATTCCTATCGTGGATACAGCTGTTGTACACCAAATGTGAGGAGTCAACCACAGAGGTGCCTTGGCCACCAATGACAAGCTGATGGGAAGAGCCAAGATGTCCTCCTCGTCTTCATTTCTTGTGGATAGTTTCAGAAATCATAGGAAAACATATGGTTCTGTTGTTTTGATTAAGTGAGAGGATACTGAGCAGTGTCCTTTGGAAACCCGTCTCCTTTTCCTCCATATTGTACCCAGGAAGAAATATCACTCAGGCTCCCTTCAGTTGCCCAGTCTTTGTGATCACAATTGAAATAATTCATGTTAGAATTGTAGGAGACAGCCCCAGAGTTTATCGTAGAATAAGTAGGGTGCTCTGGAGGGAGGTGAGTAGACATTGGTCAGGGAGATCATTGTGCCAACTACATTACATATACACTTTATACTATTTCTTCTCTTTTCTGGACTGGGCAGTTTGCTTAGGGGAGATTTCCTATTCGAGTGACTAACAAGAAATGTTGTATTAACTCTTAATGGAGGAGATAATAGTATGCCTTTTTTGTGGTAGCTGGGGAGGAAGTAGTTGTTACCAGAAAGCCTTTAAATAGATAGTAATCATGATCTTTTGCCAGGTAGTGATTCAGTTCCCAAAATTTTGATTAGTAATCAAATTCTTACAGTCTGGGTTATGGAAGAAGGAAAAAGACACTATTCACTATTCTTGTCTAGCAGGAACTATTTAAGACTGGAATAGTGTTTCATACTTATGGAAAGAATTTCAGAGTTATCTTACATATTGTCATTCTATGAAAGACTCAAAAATCAATGGAGAATCAGAGGTGGGCACCATGATATACATTATTCTATATGGTCACTAGATTATAAGGAATTATTCCTTAGTGGTAAGTAACTGAAAAAGAAAAAGAACTTGAATATGTCCTGGATTCAGAAAAATAATGAGATTTAGATACTCTCATATGTTATGCATGAATTACAGTTGTGAAATATTCAATGATATTACTAATTGTAGATGTTCTAGCATCTAGTCTTACTAAATTTATTTTCACATTGTTAATTTTCTCTGATGTTTATAGTTTATCAGCACTAGTTGATATTAACTTCGTAACATGAACACTAGAACGCTTTATTGGCCCTATTCCTAATCCTGCTTGCTAATACAACAGCTGCTAACTTAAGCAAACATCTTTTATTCATTCTACTAACACACTCAGACAAAGACACTGTGCCTCTGAATTGTTTGGGATGGTACTTTTAGAGTCCTTATATTTACAAGTGTGGTTTCTGATCTGAGATAAATTAAGTAGTTGTGATCACAGAGCCAAAAAGAGGTGGGACAAAAATAAATAGATGCAAGTATATCTGACTGGGTCTCTGTCCTGAGCTGTGACAACATTGGATGACAACAGCATTTTAGCGTACTATTTATTTAAGAAGGAAAGAATGCCATTAAGTGTAGCGATATGTCCATGTACACATAATAGCATTTTTCTCTCCACTGTTTTTAGTATTTGTCTACTTAGTTTGAGAATAGTTGTTATGTTCACCACTCAGAATATTAAAACAACAATTTTTCCTCTTGTAGACAAATTTAAATTCTGATTACATTTAAAAGTCAAGATTTTATAACCTAAGGCACATTGATTTTCACTCAATTTTAATCTTCTTTTTTGACCTTTAATAATAAATAAAGCAATGAGCACATCATTGAAAAAAGTCCCACCTATAGATTGTTCTCTGAATATTTCCATTTCATCCTTTTCTCTTCTCCTTCACATTCCTTTGGTAATCTTATCTAAATATTCTTTATTGCATATATTTAAAAAGCATTGGCATATTCCACAGTTCCCTTCACTATATCTTACCTCTTACTTCTTAGCACTCTGCTTGGCACATTGAGATTTATAAGCATTCATTGTGTGTTTTAGAAGAAGAACTAAACTTGGAATGAACTCCCCCTGGAAAAATAATACATTGAAAACTTTTTCTCCCTAGGAAAAAACTTAATACTTACTTAAACATGTTATCTAAATAAATATCCTTAAACTACCATCAGAGATAGTAACCAATTGCCAGTAGTGTGAAATCCCACTTGGTTTTTTTAATTTCTTTAATTTTTTTATTTTATGGACATTTGATATGGGATCTCTTTGTGTATGCTGTGAATACCACTGGACAATAAAGAAGTTCTTTTGGCCTATGGCAAGGCAGCATAGAAACAAGAATAAAATCCAAGCATGGGTAAAGGGGAAGGAGTCAGAGAGAGATGCTTGGAGCTGCTGTGGAAAGAGCAAGATGTAAAAGTACAGGTAAGCCATGAACCATTAGGCAAGACAGAAAGTAATAAAAATTTGTTAAGATGAAAGAGCTAGCTGATAATGAGCCTAAATCATAGACCAAACAGTTCATTATATAAGACTTTGTGTGATTATTGAGACTAAGCAGCTGTAGGACTGAGGTCTGTACCAGGGCTTGGCTGGGTACGGACATCTTACAGCAGACATTGGTGTGAGAGTTTAAGATCCCCTGAAAATGGAGTTACAGAAATTTGTTTGCTGCCATGTAGGTTCTGGGAGTTGAACCATGGTCCTCTGGAAGAGCAGCCAGTGATGTTAGCCACTGAGGGATCTCTCCAACCCCTCTTAGTTTTCAATGAATGTATATGTAATGCTATTTTAGGAGTGTGTGCTATGACTCTACATCACTTATAAGGATGATTGCTTGGCTGAGAAGTATGAAAGTGTGCCAAAACTTATTTTATATGAAAGTATTTAAAACCTGTGAGTGAATCTTATTTAGTGTAAAGATCAAACATTTGGACCCTCTATTTTTTTTTTTTTTGTCATATACACATGCCAGTTTTGATCTGCACATACAATTTTTTTTTACCCCTTAGCAAAACCAGAAATGGAAAATGCAAAAATACCGTGAGAACAGTGGTTTTCTTGTGGTATTTCCAGCTCATTGAAAGTAGAGTATACTGGAAATCACAGGAGACAGGCCTCTCCCAGGGGGCTCCAGGGCCTAGCAATACTAATCCAAGAGGTTTGGTTTATTTAAAGCAATCCTTTCAGGCTCATCTATCACTAAGCTCAAGACCCTGAGCAAACCCCCTTCAATTCAAGCAATTATGCATACCTTCTGGCAATATTCTCCCTCTAGGTGGAGATACTGTCCAAATGCACAAACATTTTCCTTTCAACAAATATGTAATGGGTTTTCTGAACTCTAAAAGATGGGCCTCCAAGTTTAGGTTTCAAATGCTGTATGGAGGCTTGGACCACTTCCTGGTAGCAGCAGGGAAAACAAACTCCCTTTCAAACATCAGTATTTGAATTCCTTCCTTTTTCAATTGAATTTTTGTGATCTGACACAGTTGTCACCCACACTAGGGTGGGGAAATGCTGGGAAAGTGAAATCACCAGGGACATGGGGTAGTGCCTTTGGGATTTTGAATTCTCTAATATTCCTTTCATTTGTTTAAAAAATATATTTCAATTTTGGCCAAAGAGAAGCAAATGTAGTCCCAAAACCTATACAAGGCAAGAAGAAAATTAAATTTCTTTCAGTAAGCATATCCCAAGCTCCTATTCAGTGGTCAGTTGTATGTATAGATTCTTCAAGTAAGACTAAGGCAGCTGATGATATTATGTATTTACTCTTTTCCAGAACATAGTCATTGTCCTTAAAATACATTATCCTGTAGATAATAGCTCTGCAAAGTAAGCCTTTATATTGACTGTGTTTTACAAAAAGCCTCAGGTACAGAGAAATTAATATTTTTAGAAGCCACATTAATAAAAAAGAAAACTATCTCCTTGGGGCTAGGTCCTATGCCATTTACTTTTAAAAATTAAGTTTAATTATATATTTACTATATTGTCATTCCTAGGGGGAAACATGCATGTGTGAACTCATAGCACAGTCTAATATAAAGTGAGCAATACTTGAATTTTCTGGGAAACTTGAAGTGATACTCTGAAAGATCAGAGGGGAGAAAGGAGCAATGAGTGAGAGGTGATGTCAGTGAATTGATATTGAGTAGAGACTACTGAAAAGTGGAAACAGCAGTATGGGTTTAAGGACAGCAAATGGAAATCCATTCCCAGAAAGAAATAGCATGTGATATAGGTGTGAGACAGGAAAAAGGTTTTGTTTAAAATGATGCAGATTGGCTTTCTGTCAATAGTACATTTTTGTTTAGAAAAAACATGTAATATCACTCAAGAAATCAATATACTTGTGAAGCTCGTTTGTGAACTAGTGGCTAAGTACCTTGTGATATACACCATGTTTGTGAGAATCCTCTGAAGACGTGGAGTGGGCAAAGGCAATGAAATAACAGAACTAAATTGGCCTCTTTAAATGGTGATTGTGGGATATCTATGGAAGAGGAACATGCTCCAGAGCATACTAGAGTTGATGAGGATCACACCAAGTCAATGACCAAACATTAGTATATGAGCCTAGAGGAACCACTACTATTCAAACTAACACAAAATGCAAATGTTTATTGATTATTAAATGATCTGTCACTTCTCAAATCAGCACTTGATCTTCTTTTTCAAGAGTCAAGTTTATGTTTATAAGAGGTTGTATTTCATGAACCTGTAGAGATTGAGAAGTTAAGCAACTTATGGAGTATGAAATGATCTGCATTGAATACAAATTCCAAACCAGTCTAGTTGCATATACTTGGGCAGTTAGTTAATATTTTATTAGCCTTTAATTTTGATATATGAAATATTAATTGTGCTATCAGTTACCTAATAGTAACTGCTGTGTTTTGAAGCAAGCAAAAATATTTGCTGTGTCTTGAAGTGAAAAATCATGCAGAGTACTTTGCATCTAATTCATCAATATTAGAGATCATTATCACCATGTTGTACTTTGTCAGACAGATGGTAGGATAGACATCACAGATGGGTCTTGGCTCTATCATACTATACTAGGTTCCTAGCATTTTTAAGAACTTCATTCTAGAAAAGTATCAATGTAGAGCCTAGGTGACCATGTAGTTACACTATTGATTTTTCTTTTCAGCTACACAATAACCTTATGATCTAACTAGTTATATACTATAGAAGGAAAGAAATCCTATGAATTGCAAAGTATCAAGGCAAAGACATGGGACATATCAATTCCAAATTCCATGCTTTTTGCTGTTTATTATATTGCATTCAGCCATAGATTAACACGCATATTTTGTACTGAGTAGCTTTGTAAATTGTAGCTACTGTATTTTACTCTAGGGGCATATTTAGCTTAAGCATATAAAAGGATTCTAGGGTCATCCATATGTCTATAACTGAAATGTCTCTATGTCCTAAAGCATGCACTGGAAAAATTAATAATACCACACAAAAATATATAATATAGCAGGTGTTTGATTTATTTCTCTATAAAATTCAGTAGGATTAAAGAGTCATTCAGCAAAAGTGTTGTCAAAAATAATTATAACACCCAACTCGAGAGAGACATTCTTCAGACTTGGTTCCATCTGGTAGGAGTTTTCTTGGCAGCTTTCTCTCATCACAAAAAGGTGTTAGGAGAGGGAGGTTTTTGCCAGAACAGCCAAGTTGCTCTGAAATTCCCAGAGCAGGGGGCAGGGAACTAACTGTGTTTTAGAGTGATTTAGTTGTTAAAAAGTAGCTGGCACTTTCATGCTGACCATAAGCAATTTCTGTCCATCATTTCTGCCCTGGCTTGTCTGTCAAACTAGTGATGTACTATAAACTAAATCTTTTCGAGAAATCATGATTGATAAATTAGTGTATATATTTGAGTCCTCATCAATGGTTTACTATTGCTCTATAGAGTTAGCGTTAAAAGTGCTTCTTCTTGTTTTAACTCAGAATTAGCCATTCCCCCTAAAACGTTTCCTACAAGTAGAACTGACTAAGGTAGTTCATTCAAATATAAAATACCATTTTCAAACCAGAACATTAAAATAAATGTTTATACAGTCAGAAATCCTCTTTGGAAGCTGCAGCATACTGTTGGAAAAGATTCTGTTTATTATATAGGTTTCTAAAACCTTGAACGAGCTGCAACTCCAAAGATGAAGTTAACTCCTGAAGAAGTCTTTTCCTAATAGAAACTTAATTTTCATGAAAAGTTTGCCTATCCAAGTAAATAAAGGAGAATGAAAATGTTTGTAGATAAGTGAAATTACAAAACATTAATCTTTATTTATTTGGTGAATCATTTATATGCTGCAGTAGACAGATGCTTTGTTTTTGTCTCTCAGATTTCGATCACTCTTCTTTTGTTTCTAGTACCTTCTGAAGAATACCTACCTAGTTTTTTGTAGATCTGTTAGTGTTAAGTTACTCATCTCTGGTCCAGGGATGACCATTTATTGAAACTCATTGAAACCCCTATGCAGTTCTTCCTCTTTGGCCAGAGAAATCAGTTTGCTAGTTCCTCAGGTAAATCCTGTGGCAGTCCACAGAGATTTTGCTGAGACTGATTAGAGAAAAGGACATAATTTACTGGTCTTAGGAAGATGTAACCCTTCAACTAGTAGCAATAAATTCTCAATGAATGCAGACTGGGAAGTAAAGCATGTTAAAAAATGAAGCTCAAAACTGATGCGAAGCTGAGTGCTTGCGGTTTAACTAGCCCCAAATTAAGGTGCTATGGACATTTATACTTTTATGAAATTGTCAAAAGTTTTTGAAGAATTTTTCCAAAGATTGCATAGCATAAAAGACAAACCAATTGGCAAATACAGTACTGTGTGGTGAACATTAAATTAGATAAAATTATGATATGGGAAAAACTGGGAATGCTTTGGAGGGGTCGATATAGATAGGCAGTGAAGGTATGAGAAAAAACTAAATAAAAATAATTACTCAAAAAGAAAAGAAAAAGAAATTCAGAAGGTAGTAATAATGCATCTTGGTTAAGTCCTAAATAAAGAGAGAACAGTGATGGCTAGTACCAAGGATGGAAGACATGCATGTAATGATCTTCACTAAGACAACATTTGTGCAAATCCTAGAGAGATCACTATAAAAATTTTCAAGTAACACCAACCAAGTAATTCTATATGACAAGACCATATATCTAGGAAACAGAAAATATGCTCTAGAGTCATGACAAACCAGGCTGGTAGAATAAACAAACCAGAGTAAGGGGATCTTGGGCAATGTAGTTTTAATCAGAGACCTTATAGTTTTTAAATATGACTTGGATCTATTTGGCAAATCAAAGAAGCCAGGTGAAAAATGATAGATATGTGCAGGGAAGCAGAATTTGGAAAGATAGTTGGGGCAAAGAAATTTATTTCCTTGAATGAATAGATGTGGGAGTAAGGATAAAAACCAAGTATATAATGGAGGAGATTAAAACACTCTGGATGGACTGAGCATTTTGTGACCATACCTTCCCAGCTTCATCCTTCTAAGCTGTTTGCCTTCTTGCATCTTTACTCATGAATTTCTTGTTCCTGATTGTCATTGTTGACAGACTAAAATAATCCTTCAAAAAACAACCCCTCAAAATCAAGATGAAAGGGAAAATATCATTTATAATTGAGAAGTTATGAGCCGGTTTACTTAAATTTTTTTTTCCTCTCTCTCTCTCTCTCTCTCTCTCTCTCTCTCTCTCTCTCTCTCTCTCTCTCTCTCTCTGCACATAAGTGCCCTAGAGTGTGCATAGAAATCTGAGGTCAGCTTGTAGGAGTCCATCTACTTCTTTCATCACATGTGTTTGGGGAACGGAAATCAGCCCACCAGGCATGGTTGAAGGCGCCTTTATATGAACCATCGGCTATAGACAAGAAATATCACCAGCATAGCCACCAAAATATGACTGGAAAAATGGTAACACCAATATACAGGCTAACATATATATTAAAAGCCCATTAGGTCTCAACTTTAGACATAGGACTATATGAAAATAAGGGTTGTAGAGAGCAGGAGAAATAGTCTTCCACAGAGAAGAATATAGCAACTAGTTATCCAATCCCAAATTGGAAAACATATACATACAGGTAACATTACTGAGCAGGTTATATTTATATACTTAGGATCTATCTGTCAGTCTGTCTTTCTGTTTGCTTGTCTGCCTGCCTGACAATTAATTATATTATATAAATATATTTATATAAATGTATAATAATTAAAGTAAAAGAAACCATAAAATTATATAGTAGTAAAAACATCAATTAACTCTGCTTGCTTCCTTGGGAAACATATACACCTTGTGATTTTTTTCCTGGGTACTTTTTCAGAGATTATTGAGTTATTTCAGATGTATTTAATTATAGCACAAGTGACAGAAGACCTGTGAAGTCACACTGTGAAATTAGAGTCAGGACAGGAAGTCTCTTCTAAGGCAAACTGTGTTTTCATAATCCCCTGTGGCAGGGATCTTGTGGAGGTACACCTCCTTATGCTTTATTAAACAAGGGAATTTTATTGTCTTACTTGTATCAACAAGTTCTCTGTTACATCCCAGCTGGTTGGCACTGCTTATTTTTTTTCTAAATTAAATACGTTACTTTTACACACCAAATCTAAAAGTAAATGAGATATGTGCCCTGTGTTTCTGAGAAATTCAATAAATTTCAAGTCCATATTCTAATTGTAGGTTGACTGGGATCCATCCATCATGCTTCTAAATTGTGTTCATACAGGTATGTGATCAAATGTCATCCCAGATAATAGTAATCACATAATTCACCCTGTACAGAACAGCTTTCATGACCAAGCAGGCCGAGGCACAAGATTCTTGCTGTTACTGCTTCCTTTATCCAGTCTCTTTTTGTTTAGTGTTGTAAAAAGGACACCCCAAGAAATGAATGTAATAGAGTTTATTTCAGCCCCGAACAATTTCTGTGTTGAGTACTAAACTGTAAAAGGTTTAGAATACCTCCTACTAGCGTGGGTAGTAACTCATTTTTAGGATAATCGTAGAAGTGATGTGATGAAATGACTGGCAAGGCTTCAGGTAGGCATTTGCTTTACTTGATCATGGACTGGTGGAAAATCCCATTCGAAGCTGATGGTAGTCTCTCCATAATTAAATCAGTTTTGTTTTATCATTTAGATTGTGCTTCAGTTTTCTGGTGGAGGAACAGATCTAGAAGCCTTTTTAGCTTAATGAACCCCCAACTAATTTTAAAACAGTTTTAAAATAAACTTTTGTAATAGACATATGCCAGGAAAGAGAAAGTGGAGCAACTCTGGGGACAGCTGGCTTGATACTCCTGTGGTCTAGTTTTAAATGCACCTTTTAAGTCTCTGTGTGTCAGAGAATGAAGTCAAGAGGAGGGTGTCCTACTTACTAATGTAGATATTCTTCAAACCACCTGACCTTAGCTGCAGTTAAATATGGGAGGGTTAATTAATGATCTACCACCTCCACTAGACTAATGTCTTAGCATTCCCTTGGTAGCTTCCTCTACTTAGAATTCTAAGGGTTCCCTGACCTTTAAAGGATTCCTGGAGCTAGGATGCTAAATAGCAACCATAGCTGCCATTCATGGATGGCCAGGTCACTTCTGATAGAAAAGTCCTGGAACTTGAATATTGGCAGAGAACTCTAGATGTGTATTTACAAGGAAGGCCAGAGGGATAATGATGTCATAAGGAGACTGAAGAAAGAATTTTATTGACTATCACATAAAAATCTTGGTAGATTATTTCTTCAAGCATTCTTGTTCTTACTCCACAGTCATTTGCCATATGGTCTGTGTTAAATCTCTCTTCTGCACTCTGTCTCTTCTCCTTCATTTTCCTTTCTCCATTTCCCTTTTGGAAAAAAAAACCTCATCTGCCTTCTCTCCTTTTCATACCCCCCCAACTTTAAGTAAAGTTGCCTTTTTTATATTCTTCCAAAGTGTGTCCTCAGTGGCTGTAAGGACAACAACATGAAGGGTCTACTTTTCCTTGCTGTATATTATTTTCATGTTGCTGTGATGGAATACTCTGAACAAAATAACTAAAGAAAGAAAGAAAGAAAGAAAGAAAGACATTATTTGAGAGTTTAGTTCCAGAGAGATAGAATCCATCTCGGTGGAGAGGGCCTAGATGGCAGAAACAGGAATCTGGCCGACAACATTTCTGTTCACACACCGGAAGAGAAAGAGAGACCAGGAAGTGGGTTCAGGCTATAAATCCTGAAAGCTTGCCCCAGTGACATACTTCCTTCTGCAAAGCTCTGTGACCTAAAGTTTCCCTCTTTTGCCCAAAGAGTACCACCACTGAAGACTGAATGTTCAAATACCTGAGCCCATGGGGGATGTTGGATCTTAAAAAAAAAATGATAGATTCAAAGAAGGAATTTTATAAATTAGTAATTTAAGGTGAAACATTTTCCTTCTGCTTAAAACTATCTTTTCTTTTATTTTAAAAAAAGGTTGGTCTTGACTTTTCTCTTGCTCATGTTACTGTTCTGACAGGTGCAAGCTAAAAACTCAATGGCATGTTTAAGATTCAATTCTGTGGTTGAGATAAAATTCTTTATCAAAAAAACAGCTCACCAGTAGGAGGGTCTTTTAGCTCACAGATCAATGATACAGTCCATTACTTCATGGGAGTCTAAGTGATCAAAACTTGAAAGAGCCAATCATTACACAATCACAACTATAAACAGAGAGAAAGAAAGCATGTATGTATGCATACACAGCACTCACCTCTCCTTTCTACTTGTATATAGTCCAGTACCCCAAACTGGGGAGTGGCACTACCTACCCTCATGCTGGGCCTTCCCACATCAACCAAGAAAATCTCCCAGGACATGGCCACAGGTTGCTCTTATCTAGTCTATTCTTTACGGAGACTCTCTTTCCAAGTTCCTATGCTGTGTCAAATTTATAACTAAAACCGATCATAGCAACCTCTCATTAGCTTTTGCAAAAAGGGGCTGATTATGGAAGTGGAATACTATCCATCTGCAATCTGTAACTGGCCAACTGCAATCTGCACTCTGAAGACTGGGATGCGCTTGCTTTGTAACATTTCTTTCAGATGTCCGTAATTATTTATTATTTTAGCTCTTTCTCCAAAGTTAAAGAGTCACTTTCCTAGACATGTTAGGAGATCTTGTTCAAGTACTTCCCAAAGGAATCATCAATGTTTCAACAGAAAGGTTGAATTAACAGTTTACAAGACATACTGATCTTCTGAAATAAGTAAACTCATCATACTCTACTGCCAATCCTAGAGTATTACAGCCAACCACTCATCAACCTTATAAGCTTCAGAGAGAGATTCATTGGTCCTCACACTCTAACTTTAATACCATCCAAACTGTGGCCTCTTGTGAACAATGAGACTTTATTGAGGAAGTTCTCCTTCACCATAGTAATCAAGAATCTTCTGAGGTTTTTTTGTTTGTTTGTTTTTTTCTTTTTTCTTTCTTTCTTTCTTTTTTTTTTTTTTTTTTTTTTTTTTTTTTTTTTTTTTTTTTTTTTTTTTTTTTTTTTTTTTTTTTTTTTTTTTTTTTTTTTTTTTTTTTTTTTTTTGTCTTACTAACAGATTGTTTAGGTGGAGGTCAATACTTAATATTTGCAAAATAAAGATTCTGAGAAAGTGCAGTGAAAATATTCTTATCACTTTAAAGTTTTGAAATTTCTATGTTCCTGAGACTAAAGATTAGGAAACATTTGTAAATATTAAGGATGACTCCAATATGAATGTTTTGTACAGTCACTCCTCCCTCAAAATAATAAGTGTAATAAAAAGCCAAAATTCCTAAAAATATTTATTTTTAAACATTTATGTAGCTTTTTACTTCTTTCTGGGATCCTCAAAATTGTCTTTAATTGCCCATGGATCAATGTATTATTATGAGTAAAAAATGTTAAAAATACATTAATTTTTTTACATATTTCAATCAGTGTGTATGTATGTCTATGTGTGTTTGTGCATCTATGTATATAGTCTAATAATTGAAACTTGATTCTCAATGAGACTTCTCATAGTGAAAAAATGAAACTTTTTATGATAATGTCAATACTCTCCATTTAAGGAAATACAGTGGGCTTTTAACAATTTTTTGCGATTCATCATGTGTTAATCAGGCCAAGATGGTTCCCATTAATCACAAATTGTCCTGGCTTTGACTCTCAACTAGACTTTACCTTCCAGGCCCTTATCTTTAAAGTCAGAGGCATAATCTCAACATGGTTGTTTACAAGATTGAAGTTGTGATATACAAAGTACATAGCAGACATTTAGCCATGTCATTTCTTTTTTTCTATGGTTTCCCTTGTCTAAAAAGAAAAAAAAAAGAATTATTTTTTCCCAGATCAATGTAAATATGATATAAGGTAAACATGGTTTATTGATTGTTGAAATACTTATAGTATGTAACTTCAGAGGTCCAGTCAATTTGTTGTTGTTGGAAAAGGCTCTATTTTTCTTCCTAGTTTTACTTCTTTCCATGAAATCTGTTAGCCTTGGTCTTTAAAACTCTCTTTCAAAATCCTGCCCAAAATAACACTTTATGTTAATCTTGCTAATCCAAACCTGTTTTACAGTTGTTTACTCAACATGGGATTTGTTTATGAACTCTCAAGATGTCAAAGAAACAAGGAAACTAATAATATTCTGGATTCATGTCAGTTCAACTCTCTTTCAAACTACATGAGTCTGACAGTTTCATTTGTGCTGTCTGCACCTGTAAATGAGAGCCTGTGATGACCAACTATTTATCATTTCAATTTGGGTTGTAGATTGTGTGAGTAATTAAAAGCAGATGGTAGAAGCTGGGAAAAATGTGTAGCAGCTGATTAGGAAAATAAATGGATTTGGAGATATTTGGTGTCCAGATAATAGATGGGTCAAATGTAGTTTACACTGCAGTGTGTGTACTTTCAGGATAACTCCAAACACAATGTCTGATAATCTATGGAGAAGTAGGTGTTTGTTCTTCATCCTCATTTGCCCTCTGTTCTTGACACAACACCCCTTTCTGTGCACAGGATGAGTGCTGGCACATCAGTTTCAGTTTGAGTTACTGATTTGGGTCAGCAGTGCTTCTGACAAAGATTTGCATTGTCAGTGGAGTTATCTGGCAGCTGAGTATTATGTATTGCTCAAGTTTTTCTTTATAGGGGCTTAACATGGGTTGTCAGAATTAGCATCTAACCAAATAAGACCATAAAGTTTATCTATCAACCTGGCAAGGTTCATTATACTGCTAAATAACTAAGGTTTTCATCAGGAAAACCCCACCATTTAGCCAGTTAGACATGATTTAAATATGGACGGGTCTATTTCTGTTTCCTCTCTCATCCTCAGAATTAGGGTGCTAATACCTATTCTCTTGAGATTTTAAAACCAATCTGAAGGATAAAGGTGTCTTTCAAATATCAACAAATCTACATTAAAGGTTATAGGGCTGTGAAGAAGAAGGAGGAGGAGAAGGAGAAAAAGGAGAAGAAAAAGAGGAAGAGGAAGAAGGAGGAAAGAAAGAAGAAACTTTAAAAGCAAATCTCAAATGTCTTGAAATTCATGTCCAGAATGGAAAATAAAATTTACAGTAAATCTTTTGTGGAGTTTTCATTTATCCTCTGAGAAATATATGTCAGGGTTTAAAACATGAAAGGACTCAACAACAAACCAGACTCTCCTCACATTAATCAGTTTTTTATTTTGGAATTTTATTTCTACTCTAGGAATAACTCTTATTTAATCTTATTTATCAAATAAGAACTTTAACCTAGGCTACCAAGCACTGGAAATTCTTGTGGTCATAGGACAGGGAAGCATCAAAGTCTTCAGGCTCCTCATAGCACTGGCTGAAATTTTTCTAACTGAGAAAATGACATCTATGTGATACAAAAGTTGATAAGATAAAAGACAAGTTACAAAAATGAAAATTATAAAGACTAAGGGGTAAGAAAAAGGGTCAGTTATTACAATTTTCTAAACATGTCATTGAGAAACTTCAGTCCAAACATCAGTGCCCAAGAATCTGCAATGAGTTCAGTGGCTTAGCAAAGTGGCCATTGGTTATTTTATTTATTTATTTTTCATGGCTTTGTCTTGGTCGATATGATCTGTCTCTGTTCTATGTGAAATCACATACTGTTGTTTATGGAGTCCTAAGGATCCATTTGGAAGATGCTTCTCTCACTTGGCTGTGAAGTTAGTACTGGCTTGTCCTTTGAAGTTTAGCGAGATCTGAAGATTTGAGTTTTCATTCCATCTATAGCCTTCCTGTCTACAGGGGAGCTGGGCTTCTGTGTGCCATAATGACTAAGTTCCACCATCACGCACCCCAAAAGATGACAAGATGAATGAGTTGCATTTACATAACTTAACTGCAGAAATTCCATAGCAATCATTTGTGTGCTGATTTAGGTGACTCTTAGGCCAGCTAAGGTTTAGTAGAAGGATCATAGTCCAGTTTTTAATAGAAGGAATGATGATTTTCAGAAAAGTTTCAGGACAAGAGTTGTCATGGTTACCATCTGAAGAAATGTACACCATGGCCAATGTTGGGAACTTAATAGAAGAGAACCATAAAAAATGAAAAAGTAGGGAAAAAAGGGTAATTTGAGCAAACTCAGTCACAAATTGTACACATGCTAGAATTATGAACCCAGATGAAAGCAGTGCTATGTAAGAATTAGCTAGGGCAGGAGGGCACTCGTTTATGTGTTTCTAACACTTTAGGCAGTAAGTGCTCTGCTCCCTGATTGGATCTAAGCACCTGATAATGCTTTTGGAAGGTGGTGACAGCTTTATGAAAGCATTTGGAGATCCTTGGTGTTTATTGAGACTGTTTTTCTTTTAAATAAATTCATGCTTTTAAATCATTTGACTTACTATACACATCAACTTATAACCTTGGTAAAATGAGTAAAGTCATAAAAAATAATTAAAACCAATCACTGAAACTTGCATGTCTGTGTCTTTAAAAAGAAAAGACCATGGTTTTCTTTTTTAAAAGAATTAGAAAGCTATTCTTTCCATGTCACATTTATTATTTTAATGGATTAAAACAAAACTTTCTGACTTAGCATAATCCATGTTCAATCATATACTTCCATGTTTGAGAATACAAACTAGCCCCAGTGGACACATACCATTGTCTTAGGTAAATTCATTAAATGTTAAAAAGAGAAATGGCCACTGGAGTCATTTTGAAAAGTGATCCTCCAGTGGCATTCCTGGCCCAGATACAGTGAGTATTATGTGATGATGGCGACTGATGAATAGATGCTCAGAGGATGTAGACAGAACAGAGTTATGGAGCCTCTTTTGCTTGCTTCTCTCTCTTTCTTGGCAAACATTCCAATGGTGTCTACGTGGTGGGGGGTCATCGCATCCCACTTTGGTGCCTCCACATGAGCTCTTTCTTTCTAGATTTTCAGAGAACATAAAGAAAGAAAGGGAAATTCTATCAACCCTTTGGGGGTTTCCTTCTAACATACACAAGAGGCATTTTTTCCCTTTCTAGAATAAATTCTTCACATGGCTCCCCAGATATACTGTTTCTGTCACAGAATAAACTGTCAGTATCAAGTAAAAAAAATTAAATGTATTTCAAATTTTAGTATTAGAAAATAGGTGGCCATTGCTTTCTTTTAGAGAAAACAGTTTTATTTCTTCTGATTTACTATTATTATTTAAGTGATTTAAAAAGAAAATGATCACTTTCACGTATGTGGCAAATATTGGTTGACCACAACCATAGGAAGTGAGATGCTTGCCTAATTGAGGTCAAATTAAATGACTGTGTTGATTTTTAAAGATCCTTTTTGTACTCTAGGGCTCACTTTCCATTGGCCAAGCTGACAAGCTGCACATTGCTTCCCATTTGACTCATCCTATGGCAGGCTTTTATTGCTGCTTTCTCTTTCTTAGCCCTTTCATTGACTGTCTGGATGCACATCATAAAATCAGTGCTCTTGGCTTTGAAGACATTTATTAAAACAGTGCCATTGTGAGAAGACATTTTATGAGACTTCAGGCTTATAACACCCTTGATCTATTTACTCCAGTTAAATAGATCCTAATTGCTGAAGGGTGGACACATCCTAGTGCTCACAGGGAAGGATGGATCATAATTAATATGAGTAAGAACCATATCCTCTCAGTGGCTATGAAACTCACAGTTATTATCTGTGTTCATCTATCTGTGTCCACCCAGCAAAAATATTTATATGCTAAGAAGCATTCTAGTGTAGAAACACCTACAACTTCATATGTATATTTAGCATATAGCTAAACTTGTGTGAAGGTTTGTGTGTTTGATCAAGATCAAATTGTGTTTTGTGTGTGTGTGCATGTTGTTAAGATCTACACCTGTGTGCTGTGTGTATGAGTGTGTATGTGAGAGTGAATGTGAACACATGCACCCATGTGTGCATATATGAATGCTAGAGATTGACATCCAGTATCATCTTTTGTCATTCTCTGCCTTAGTTTTTTCCACTGTACCTGAAGCTTATCATTTTGATTAGACTGTCTGGCCAGGGAGCCTCCAAGGTATACTTGTTTCTGCATGTCCTGTGTTTGCTTTACAGACATGGGCAGCCACCTTTGCCTTTTTCCATGGGTTCTGACTTACCATCAGAGTTATGTTTCCTTCAACTTCTTCTTTGCTAACCACTGATTATGTTTAAGTTTTTCTGAATAAATACGTAGAGTTTGGCATTGCAACATTGACTCAGAGGGTAAAGCATTTGCTGTTTCCCTGAACAAGCATGGGGGCCCTAACCGTAACCCTAACCCTAACCCTGGTCACATTTTTCCTTCAATTAAGTCCTAAGTGTTCCACAGATTTTCAAAATACCACTGACAGTTGATGAGCACCAGGTTCAAAACATAAGCCTGTGAGAAACACGTCATATTCAAGTCAAGCAAAAACATTAAAGCAACAGCAACACAAAGGAATAGAGAAGGACTTTCGAGGAGTGGGGAGAGAAAAAGATAGTCCCGAACTTCCTGTCTCTTGTAGCTCGAGCTTCCTCCTCCATGATACAGATGATGCGAAGTGGAATCTGAAGCCTGCTTTGGAAAAAGCACTTTCTCCGAGCCCAGCCTGTAGAGGAGATACGAGAGGAGTCACGTGACATGGGATGGCGAATAACTATTGTAGAAAAGGCAGCAGCCAGGGGTTCCTGGTGAAGCGTAACAATGGATGCAAATTGTCCTCACCTGCTTGTTTCAGACTACAGAATGCAAACATTCCTGCTATCTTTCTTCTGTCTCCCAAATTGTCTTCAAATTTCCCCTTTGGCTGACTAAACTTAGAACGATGGAGTGAAAAGAAATCGGGGATGGTGGCGCTCGCTGGTTTTGTAGTGTGAGGTTGTGTGATGCTCAAATATAGTGAATGGCTATATGACTCAGGAACTTGTTATGAGAATACACACTCAACTAGCTGGCAGTACATTTTCAAGGATATTGCTACAGTTTTCTATGCTTTTATTTAATATTTAATAGTAGGAGACCAAGGGAGAGGGTGACACTAATCAGCTTTTAGTCCTCCACAGTAAAACTAAACAGGGCCCGGCTGAAAAGCACCAGAGGAGCTCAGCTTTGTCACACTCAGTTTCAAAAATCAAAGAGAGAACACATGCTCCCTTACCGGGGAGAAATAACACTGGTAATTGTTGCAACGTATCGAGCATGCCCCTTGCTGTGTCCTGAGCCCTGAGTACTCAATAAATGTTTTACACACTCCATTTGTGAAGGATAAAGCAAAAGCTTAGGAAGCTGAACTGTAAACCAACTCTGACTGAAGACACTGTAAGCCAACTCCCCAAGTGCTGAGAGGAGAAGCAGTCGCCTTTCAAGAGGGTAGAAGAACAGAGGCCAGAACAGCCAGCACATCTGGCTTTCTCCTGCTGCCTTCAACACTTGTTTCTGTTGTTATTGTTTGTTTGTGTTTGTTTGTTTTTTCTGTTGTTATTGGTGATGGCTTTTTTGCTTGTTTTGACAGGATTTTCATTCCAATAAATATCACCACCATTTCTCTAGGTGTTCTGGCCATAATCTCAGATTTCATTCTTTCCCTCATATCCTCTCCTTTTAACTTCTCAGCAAATCACGTCAGCTCTTCCCCAAATTTATCTGTCACCCTTTGCTCTGCTCTGTTATTTCTTACTTGGAATCCTGTCATATCTTCCTACAGGATCAGATTTGATGCTCTTTACTCCACTATCATTCTTAGAATCAATCCCCAGATAAGTTAATTCGTGTTATGACCCTGTACCCCACGTTAACTTCTCTGGAGATTGATATAATCTTGAAATCAGAGCAGCTGTGGTGATCCCCATGAGACACTCACAGGAATGGGCCAATCACAGTCTCCTTCAGAAGGGTAAAGGACTTTGACTGTTCTCTGTGCAGTTTGGGAGGCAGCTTTGCCCACAAAGCAGTGCAGGAGGCATATAAGAGGGCTTCACAAAAGGGCACTCACCCCAAGATCACTCTCCTTCCTGGGGATAAGCAGTTAATGGTTTTGGAACTTTGGTGGTATAATATTCAACAAGTTTACCATGATCCCGTAGGTCACCATCACACATATTTGTACAAGTCACTCTAGTTGACCTCACTGAGCTTGATTGGAAAGGACTGATGGATTTGGTCTGTCACTGATGAATGATCAGGGATGAATAGACATTTTTGAGTTGATTTTTCCAGGAAAAGTCATGTCATACCGACCGTGGTTCTCCTGCATTCACAGAGTAATCTCAGAAGCTTTTCCCTGACATAAGTCTTGTAGGACAAGTTCTTCACCTGCCATTGTCACCTAATCCTCTGTCCTCTTCTTACTCAGTAAGATTGGCTTTTCCACACAGTCAGGCTAGTCACATTGGAAAAATTTTGCTGCAGAGATTATCTTCCACATTGTGGTGATTTAAATGAGAAATGTCCTCCATAGGTGGCCCTGTTTAGGGGACCTATGGAACTTTGGGGGTGAAGCTTTTCTGGAGGAAGCACATAGCTGTTTGTGAGTTTTGAGGCTTTATATCCTGGTTCCATTTCCTGTTCTCTCTTTGCTTTCTGTGTGTGGATGAAATGGTATCTATCAGCTTCCTGACTGCCAGATTGCTTCATGCTTCTGCTTGAATGCCTTCCACACCATCCTCGGTCTGTTTCTTATAAGCCGAAAAAGAAAAGCAAGACAAAAACTAAAACAGGAAAACTTTTTTTTTTTTTTTTTTAACAAAAAACTGCTTTTTGTTAAGATATTTTATCACAGCAATACAAAGAAACCAATACTCATTTCTTTCCCATTTAGGAATATTTACAAATATTTAGAATTGTCTGAAGTCATGTTGAGCTGTTATGATACAAGTGCTCTTCTGTATTCTAAAAGACCTGCCCTGAAGCACTATCAACAAAGCATGATGCTCAGGACAATCAATCCTCCACAGCAAAGACATGGCTGTCTGTAAATATTAATAAAGTCTAAGTTGGGACATTACTAGAAATTCCCACAGCGTTTTTCTTCTCAGGTAGATCTAGTCTCTGTCACCTCCCTGTTTTATTATCATAAATTATCACTCATGAGTAACTCTTGATATTTACTTATTGTGTAGATCCTTCAGAAAGGTGTGAGTTCCATGGTGGCATATATCTCTGGGTCCCAAGGCTGTACTTAGCACATAGTAGGATATGAATTAATATTTACTGAACAAATGTAAGTGACTTGTAATCTCTAGTTCAATCCTAGCTAACTCTATAACTTTTTGCAAGTTACTTATATTTTCTAATCTAGTTCTCTTACTCAAAACTGAGTTTTAAAATATTAACTACCCAAGTTATACACCTGTAATCCCAGGATTTAGGACACAGAAGCAAGTGTCTTGCTATGAGTTCAAGTTCAGACCCAGCTACATAGCAAGATAGTAAGAACTGTCTCAAAAAAAAAACAAAACAAAACAAAACAAACAAACAAAAAAAAAGCCAACAAAACAAAACAATCCTCCCAAAGTTATTAGCTATAAGCTATAAGGCAATATAATAAAGTATCTTGTATAAAATATAAACTTTATGGAGATTCTTTGTAGTATATGAGATTGTACCAAATATATGACACACAATGATATAGAAAATTATGATCAGTTATGCAAAAATATTACACTTACGTTAAGACTATTGAAAAGTTGAATTTTATTTTCTGTGAATGGAGAGGAGGTCATATGATCACAATTATGAACTCTGGCATCCAGTTTTGTGAGTTACCTATACCACTTACTTGCCTGTGATACCCTGGGCAAACGGCTTAGTCACTTGTTTTAGTTTCCTTAAGTCTAGAATTCCAGGCAGTGCAACTCTATTACAGTGATTTCATCTTTAATTCTCCAAAAGTGCTAAATCTGTCAAAAGTCTTATGTGCTGAGGGTTAATCTTGGAAAGGAAGAATAGTAGACATGGCAGAGCCAGAACCTAATGTGGTAAGTTAGCATGCATGCTACCAGGTCATGTCCTAGCTACTGTAGAGAGCAGCTTAGTCTCATTTGCCTGGGGAAGGGGGCATTTATCTATTGGTCCTATTAACCAAGCACAGATAACCTTCTTGTCCTTGAAATTCACAAGGGATGTCCAGGAATCCCATCTAGCCCACTTGATGCCCAGGCATTCCATCTAGCACACAGCTGGACTGAAGTGGGGTAAAGACTATGTGGCAAAGAGAGGTCAAAGAGCTCTTCTGTCACACTGTGGCTAGAGAGAGCAGGAAGTGTGAGAACCAGGTGCAGAAGGAATATTCATACATCCAAAGGCTGTGAGCAGTAAGGGGTAAGTATAACACTGAACAGTTTCTGAAGCATTGGTTATACTTTATAAATGTTATACATTCTGTCTTACAATTATTGTTTTCTATTATATCTTATTATTTTCGATTATTATTCCATTTACATTTTTATAATCTATTTCCATTGCTTTATTCCATTTCTTGTAGACACTATCAGTAAAGATTGATGGTATTATTACATGGTAGGAAGAGTGCCAGGTTTGGATTCTGGGAAATTTTTCTTTTTAGGTCAACTTGACAAAGTGTTCTATCATATTTTGAAATAGGTTCTGAGTTCAGGCTAAGCACACAATGCTGAACTCCTACAAGAGATAATATAAAATGACTAGAACCAGTCTGCCCTTGACTTGAAACCTATTGTGGGGAATAAAACAAGTAGTTAGGTACTCAAATGTGCCAAAAAGTCTTGCCACATTTTGTGCATTATAAAATACAGAATCCAGCTACACCTTATCTGTCCCTGATTTTGATACCTTTGAAATGTGGATTGTTTTAATAAACAGATCAGTTTGGCTAGAACAGTAATTTTACCATAAAAGCACAAAGATAGCTCTATAGTAATGAAAAGAGCTTGATTATTTCTAGCTATTGATATAAAAGTGAGAAAATATGTAGAAAGTGGCAAAAATAGCAGACATATTAGTCAACATTAGAAAGTATCCTTGGTTTTCTTTGTCTCTGGAATGGATGATTATCTGGGATGATAAACTCTGTTTGTAACTTGAAGTCTTCAGTAAATCTTGAAGCTTGCTTTAGCACTCAGACTATTTCTATCTGCCCCTGTGCAGAGGAAATCTCAATTTATTTGCCCTTCCTTGTAGGAGAGTCATTTAGCTGTTGGAGACTAATGAGACTTCAAGGTAATGTCAAGCTTAACAAATTCCCATTGCATATTATAAGCTACCCAGACTTCTAGGGTGTATCATTACAGTGATTATAGACACCATGGTATAGAGATTGTGTCCATTAAATATGTAATTATGCTTGTGTAATAAGATTGTTTCTGGACCAGGCCTATACCTGCTCAGTAAGCATAAGGCAGTGGGTTTGATCCCACTTTAGTATGGCCCCAAATAGACAAACAAAACAGAAAAACAGTGATTGACGTATCAGTAGTATTGAATCAATGTTTAGATAACAAAGTCTTTGTCAGAATCTGCTAATGTCTTCCTTGGATGTTCCGATAAATTTAAGCATTATGAAAATAAGAGCTGTTAGATTAGCAAATTGCATTAAAGCACATGACACAAGTAATCTAAAGGGGGAGAGACTTATTTTGGTCATGGTTTAAAAGGATGCATTTCATCATGGCAGGGACAGAGCCATGTGTGAGACTCATTCCCAGGTGGTTGGAACTTGGTGCAACTGCATGCTACAGTTTAGTGGATTTGGAGGCAAAGAATCCAGTCTAAAATAAAACCAAACTTTTTCTTCAAGCTATAACTCTTTGGTGTTCTATCTGCCAGTTAAAACCCATCTCCAAAAGGCTTTACAACTTCCCCAAACAATGCCTAGAGCTAAGGGACCAACTGTTCAAACACATTGGCTTATAGGGAGCTATTTCACATTCAGACCATGACCATTGGTAAGTATTTTAACAAAAGTAGGTTTTGTCCTCCACGTTTGGATGATATAATGAAGGAGGTATTAAAATAAACTCCAATGTTTGTTGTTGGTTGTTTATTTGTGGCTAACAATTCCAACCAGTCTTTTGTTGTTTTATTATAGCAAGCAAGAACCTGGTTAAGCATTTAAGACTAGCTTTTGAGGGCAATGCAGGCTACTCTTGAATGTTCACTGAGGTTCGAATTAGCATGAAGCTGATTTAACTGCACAGGACCAGCCATCTTGCTGACAAAGTCAAGAGAAATAACTCTTGCTTGATTTTGAAATAATTAGTTCCACAGTTTTTATTTTTGGAAAAAGTATTAGGGCTATCAGTGGTTCAGAAATGCAATGATGACACAGCATTAGAGGAGAATGGAAATGTCACATTTAACTTGTGCAAAATGTTCAGAGATAAACCAGCAATCTTTCGCACTGGTAAAACAAACAGGCCTGAAGTGATGAACTAGCCTTGGGGACCTGTGCCAAAGGCCGATTGCCCCCGGACACTTGCAGCCTCTCTCTATTTCATTTGAGTTTTCTCTGCCTTCCCAATATTTCCATCATCTTTAATCAAGCAGAAAGATACACTGAGAGGCAGCATTTTCTGGTTTTGATTCTATTTTTTCATCTTCACTAGAATCTAAAATTAAATGGTAAATTATATAATATGAGGCAAGTTTTTGTATGGGGATAAGAATGTTCTGAACTTTTCTAACCATGAGTTAAGACTATACTTTTTTAAAAAGGAAAACACTTAAAATGACCCAAATGTTCTAACTACTCTACTTATAAAATATTATACATTGAATAAAGAAAATAGTTTGAAAATTTTTGAAGTGTTTAAGAAAGTTCCTGGGTAACTGCCATATAAAGGCTAAAAATGAGTTGTCCATGATAGAAATATCTCACAAAAGTATTTTGTTTACCTAGAAAGAATTAAAACATATTTTTGTCCAAAAATGTTAAATTTGTAAACAGATATTGTGCAAAAGTTTAAGTTTATAATTTCTCTGAAAACAAAAAGTCCCAACCTCAGATTTTGAACTCAGTGCTCTTAGAAGCCACTTATCTTAGAGAAAGAGTCATTGAGAACTGGTGAGAGCAGCTACAACACTTGTGAGGGTCATGAGCAGACAAGAAGTGCTCTTCAGATGGGAATTGTCCAAGCTCTTTCTCCAAGGCTGCATTGCTGCCATCATTCATTGCCCAGTAGATTTTTTTTTTCATAGTGGAGATGAAAAAAAAAATCTTTGGATGAATCTGTAGTAGAGACAGCTAGCTTCTAATTATGACTCAGCTATGTGACTAGAAATGTCATCAGAAAGTGACTTCCCAAGCAGATGTTATACACACTGAACAGCCCCTTTCTTACTTCAGAGTCAGGACAAATTCTCTCTCATTAAATATGACTGGATGCAATAGGTTTGTTCTTAGTAGTTTTTCCTGTTCTTTGTTTGCCTGTTAGAAAGAGTCTACCCCTTTCTTCTTTCGATATCTGATATGGAATCCCTATGTTCTATCTTATATTTAAAATAAAACATCAGCAAACTGTTGAAAGATACTTCACTTGTTCTCAACCACAAATCTTAGATCTTTCTGGTAAGAACAGCCCAAAATTTGTTAGAAAGTATTTCAACTTCATATTATCAGTCCTTCATCATCAGCTAGAAATATTTCTTGAGCTTTACTGTTTCTCAGTACTGAATAACTTACTGTTCATATAGTTTTGACTTGAGAAAAAATTCATTTCATTTGGTGTTCATGGAAACAAAGAGTTTTTTTCTTTAACAATAAGCTAGAATTTATTCTTAAGTGACTTAAAGATAATTTAAAACTTGGGAAGTTTTTCACTGTTATTTTTAAGCAGATCATTATTTTCTTGTTTCCTTATTATTTCTTAATTGCTTCTAGTTTTTTTTATTTTTAAGTGTGTGGTTTGTGTGTGTATGTGAAGCTTTTGCAGTTAAAGAGAACACATTCACTTATATTTTTATGTACTTGCTAAAGATTTTTATGGCAACAGAAATTTATAAAACTAATTGAAAGCACAGTGAGTAGACAAGATGATTCTCATTTTCTGACTAACAACTTCCCTGAAGGAGAAAAATCCCCTTATTATCTAGCTCAGAAAACTTATTCTAGATTATTTTAGGCTGATACTGAAGTTTCTTTAAATAAACTATACTATTCTATTATAGATCAACTGAGAACTTTGTATACTGTTATTTTCCTCCAAATATTTCCCGTTAGTTCTAGTTATTTTCCATTGTTCAAACATTGAAACTCCAGAAAGCACAAAGGAGAAGGAGGAGGTCTGGATGTGGTTGCTTGCTAACTTGTTAGTACTGGTAACCAAATTGTCCCTCCAGGCTTTCATGTTACCTTCAGGTGTTGATGGTCTTGTGACCAGTTTCTGTTGCCCTATAGTAACAGTGATTGAACTCTTGGTCCAATGGTATCAAGTGGTTAGAAGTGTGCCATCTAGAACTTGTTTTATGGCTTTGAGTGGTCCTTAAATTTCACCTGGACATCCTTCCCTATATTCTATGCCTTGAGGGCAGATAGATTAAATACGTGTCCCACTAATACTTATGTGGTATCTTGTAATGCACACAGAAAAAGTTAGGATCATCTTGTACAGGGTTTAATTTTGAAAGAGAAATGTGGAGTTTGTACTTGTTTTAGCCCAATATGCTTTTCATTTATGAACTACCCCAGATATGTCTACAGGTTTTACTGTTAAGCAGCTCTAGTCAAGGACTAAGCATTCTCTGGATTCCACCCTATCTCTCAACCTCCTAAGGCTGCCTTTTGTGGTACCATTTTACTACCCTGTAGTTACTTAGGAAAACAATGAAAACCCCGTGTGCTTTCTGTTCATCTCCTTTTACAGATGGAGAAAGACAGTCATTTTTAAGCTTCAGTATTTTCCCCTTCTTGTACACAATGAGCTGTCTTCACATCAAGTGGCTGAATCCTCATTTACTAGTGTTTCACAGTGGGGGATAAAATAAATGTACAAAGATGTGATGACATATGGGAAAAGGGAAGCCACAGCTGTCCATCAGTTACATACAGTCCAGACAGATCTAGTTCTGTGACCTTATTAGTCATTACATGACGATTATTGAAACTGTGGAGAGTAAATGGAGATCTGTATTTGATGAATTATTTCTCTGACAAAATGTAGAATTGAGAAACAAACTCAGTAATTGTGGATATTTGGAAGACAATTTTGGAAATGGTGTTCATTATTTTCATCTTTTGCAACACTGCCCTTGAATTTGACAGTTTCATAACTCAGCTAAGTAGAAAATTAAGCCCATCTCTCAGTCCATCTGTCTATATTTAGTAAACCACTAACTAGGTGGAGCTATAAAAATAAGATCTGGTCCTTACCTTGAGCCAAGTCATATTTTTTTTTAAATTTAAAAAGAAAAAATATTTAGAGAAAGCCAGAATAAGAAAGAGAAACAGTAACAAAGACAGCATATGTCTCACAGAGTCTGAAATGGTTACAATCAACTCCTTCAGCCAACAGTTTGCATTTGATGAAACAGAGCTTACTATTATCTTAACAATTCTGATAGTTTCCTTCATATTTATTATTTTGTCTTTGTATTCCTTACTTTATAATAATTAGCTATTTTTTTCCATGGCATGTTTTAATCTTACAGTTTTGAGACTTTTTTATATGATTATCAGTATTTTTATGTGATTATTATAATTTGCCTATTAACTTTAGACTTCTTTACCCTGATATGCAAATCTAGGTAGCTCATAATTTACACAATTCTCATTTGGCTCTGTGTTTTAGCCATTTTTTTTAAATTACTGTGACAAGACACTATGACCAAGGGAAATTATAGAAGAATTTGTTTGGAGGCTTACATTTCTTTTCAGAAGGTTAGAGAACATGACCATCATGGTGGAAACATGGCTTCAGGCAGGCAAGGTGTAGAGCAATAGTTGAGAGTACGCATATTAATCAAGCACATCGCAGTATAGAGATCCAACTGGGAATGGTGTAGGCTTTTAAACCTTCTAACTCTTTCCCAGGGACACATCCCCTCCACCAAGACCACACCTCCTTACCTTTCCAAAACAGCTCCACCAACTGGGAACCAAGTTTCTAATATTTGAGTCTCTGAGGGCTATTGTCATTAAATCCACCAAACAAAATAAAATTGTATATAAATGGGATTATGCTAACTTATCAAACTGATGTCTTTTTTTATTTGATAAGTAATTATGCAATATTTTAGATTTCTTTATACATAATGTGGTAGTTTGAATGTAATTGGTTTACTTAAGTTCATAGGGTGTGGCACTATTATGAGGTATGGCCTTGATTGATGAAACCTGTCACTGTGGGGGTGGGCTTTGAGATCTATTATGTTCAAGCTACATCCAGCCTGAACGATTTCCACCTCTGTTTAATTATATATATATATACTAGTATAATATATACTAATACTATATAATAATATATAATAATACTATACACATACATACACATGTATGTATAAATATAACTAGTATATATATTCTATTTCTGTTTAAGATGCTTTTTATACTTCTATTTAGATATTTGACATAATGATACATATTTAGGATACTGTTTTCTTTTTGCATTATATATTTACCTTCATTTAATGTTCCTATGATTCTCATACTTGAAGTCACTATTCAAAAACTGTGCACCCATTTATGGATTGTCTGTATTTTCAATGTAAGCTTCAGTCTTTAGGATGATAAGAATTGAAGATTGCAGTGCTTAGGTTTATCATGTACTAGTCATGTTGTTTAGGCTTCTCAGATATATAGTAGACTATGTCAGATAGTTAGGTATATGGCATTTAATATCTTGTTATGTTATTCAGCCATGAGAGACATGATAACTCCTGGCATTACCATTTTTTTTCCTGAGATAGTGTTGGGCATTAAGGACTTTCCACAAGTAGTTTGTCTGTTTTGATGGATAACGGCCTGTTGGGCAAAGAACTGTTCTTGCCTCAACTGCTGACAGTTAGCACACTGTCCAATCTGGACTAGCAGAACAAAGGACAGAGACTGCTGAAACCTGTCAAGACAGAATAAGATGGTTTCTCAAAATACTCTGCTTCTGAAATGATCTATCCAATATCCTAGGTCTGTAGCCAAAAAAGATGAATGTTTTAGCTTTGCAGAAAAGCTATGGGGAACTCTCCAGGCTGTCACTGTCCTCTCCTAAATTTTGGAAGTTACTCACTTATGCTTTCAGCTTATTCAGGTAATATATTTTCCTTTGATGGGGTTGAAGACTAGATAGCTAAGGTTACTACCATCTCATATCTTAGCTAAGAACATTTAGGTATTAGATCTGTATTATTCAAGATAAACAACTTGAAAGTAGTCTCTGTATATTGCCACCTTCCAGTATTCTAGACATTTAAGATATATTGTATGTTTGTTGTTGGTCAGGTTTAGTTTCACCTTGTTTATGCTGTTTGCCTTTTCCCTCTTCTGGATATTACCTTATAATTGTTTTTATTGTATATAGGTTTAGAACTTTCTTAGACAAAAGGGGGACATGTGGCAGGTTCAGTGTTATTGAGGAAGACCAAGAGGAGGGGCTTTGAGATCTCAAGGACCCTGGATGGGGCATGCCCAGCCCTCTTTGAAGACTGGTTGCATGCTGCCTGCCCTTCCTGTTTGTTCCCCATATTCATGATGATAAGATTGCCACCAGTCACTGCATGGGTCATTTAAACACTCCAGGAATTGTCCTAAGGTTCATTCTTGTATTAGTGAATATTTCATATAAACCCCTTAATAAGTATTAATCCTTTTATATAATCAACTGTAAGTCAAATTCTTAAAATAACCTATAGAAGAATATGAAGCTTAAAACATTTTAAGAACTTAGACTTTTTTGGATAGTGAGAAATGGCTGCTTCTGGCACCACCAATCTATTTCAAGATGATGGGCATCAAAGAAATTCCATATGGAGTTTATTTTCTTTTGTGGCCAAAGTTGTCCACTAGGTAAGAATCTGCTCTTGCCCTCACCATTTATCAGTATGCTATATAAACTGGACATGCAGGACCCATAGAAAAGTGACCTAAACTTTTCCAGAAAAGTGTGAGATGGTCCTTCAGGTTTCTGCTTCATAGATAGAGAAAATTGCCAGACATTCTATATGACACAGGAAGAATTACTGATAAACCTTGCCAAAACGTACAGAACAGTCTTTCAAATTTCCTGCTTTCCTGAAAAGTACACCAGAGACTTTAGGCCTAAGTCTGAAGATGAGTGCCCCAACATTGGAACTCTAGGTGACTGTCAGGCAGCCAGTCTCTGTCATTTCCAGAATTTGGAAGTTGCCTACAATGCACTTGCTGTTTACTTATGTAATATTATATACCTCTGTGGTCTGTGATAGAGTTGAAGATTAGATAGCTACAAACAAGTACAGTTTTTCTTTGTTGTATTAAAAGGTAAATTAGATAGGAAACTTTGGACTTACAAGGATAAGGTAGATGATAAAATATTTTGTATAATTTTGCTAAATACAAATAGACTAGATATTGTGACTGTAATTCTTTCTTGATAGCTGTTTTATTACATGTAATTTTGCCATGTTAAAATTGAAACCTTTTTTTGCTCAGACAGAATAGGGGATGTGATATGGGATGTCTTTTTGTATGCTGTGAATATCATTGGTTAATAAAGGAGATTGTTTGTGCCTATGACAAGGCATCTTAGAGGTAGGCAGGAAATCAGAACAGGGGAAGGATGATGGAGTCAGACAGTAACACTGCAAGCTACCACCTAGAGAACAAGATGCAAAGGTACAGGTAACCCATGAGCCACATGGCAAAAACACAGATTAGTAAAAATGGTTACAGTTAAGATGCAAGACCTAGATAGCAATAAGCCTAGACCATAGGCCAAGAAGAATGTAATTAATATAAGACTTTGTGATTATTTGGGACTAAGCAGCTGTGGGCAGTCTATTTGGGACAGCTGGTCTAAATCTGGGGCTAGTTCAAGCTAAAAACTAATTATAACAGACTCTTTCTGTTGTCTGTGGATCAAAATGTAAAACTGTCAGCTCCTTCTCCAGCACCATGTCTGCCTGTAGACACCATGTCTCACCATGATGATAATGGACTAAACCTCTGAAACTGTAAGCCAGTCCCAGTGTCCCAGTTAAATGATTTCCTTTATAAGAGTTTCCATGGTCATAGTGTCCATTCATAGCAATAGAAACCCTAACTAAGACATGAATAGATTCTCATGCTCTTGAGCTAGCCAATTCTTATTTTCAGTCAAATTTATTAATGTTTATATAGTCCCATGTATGTATGTATATATGTATGTATGTATGTATGTATGTATGTATGTATGTATATATGTATGTATTAAATATTTACTCTTCCAGAAAAGGTATAACATGTGAAAGTACTTATCATCTTCAGGTTTATTGACAAATACATTTAAATGCTACCACACACAGACACACACATATATACACATAAATATAATAGAAATCACATCTTTAATTTTTTTAAAAAAAATCAACGTATGTTCTTTCAGAAGATGAGACCATGTATTCAATGAGAACAGAGAGGACTGATTGAAGGATGTTCTTGCACATGGTCAGTGTCAAAAAAAGCTCCTCCAAATCATCAGGCCTAAACTCACACTATATATTACAGGTCAGGCAGCAGAGCCATTCTGCAATCCTAAGGATTATCAAAATGGTGAAATAATACTTGTGAAGATTGACATAAAAATTTGACAGGGAGTGTTCAAATTATAGTCATAATTAATATTTGATCGATATACTTAGAGTCTGAATGTGAGTTGAAACTATACTTCATTTAAGTGGTGCTTACAAATTTTACTGTGTAACCTAATACCTCATAAATAAATTATAAATTTTATGTTGACATTGGTTCTTTAGATCACATACTAAATTGATCATGTTCAACAAAACACGATCTTCATATAGCACTGAATATATGTTAATCTCTTTATCTTCATAGACTTTAATAAGTATCCAAATTTTTATAGGCAATAATATCTTAATTCTTTGTGTTTTATGCCCGTTGCCAACCATTCACTATTTAAAATGCCAATGTAATTACTTAGAGGTGTCAGATATATCAGGAATAGGAAAATGCATCCTTAACCAAGTGCCGGCTATCTGCACATGAGCTTTCTTTATTAAATTATGTATCTATCTACAGGAGCTTCCAAAAATGTTCTAATAATTAGACATGAAAAAACCAATATTCATTTTCTGTCTCTCTATCATATAGTGAGGTTCTCTGCAGAATACTTGTGTTGCTATATCTTCTTACACTTTACTAATTTAAAAGTGAGAGTTGTTACCATATTTCCAAAGGAGAATAGTTTCTCATGTTAACAAAAACAAGCATTGAATTTGAGATGAAATATCTGGGTCTCAGTTCAGGATCAATTATCACCAGAGCTTTTTATTTAATTACCTGTGGAAGTGAGGCCAATGATAGTTTTTCATAAATTTTTAAAAGGCCAAATATGATGCTGCACATGAAAACATATAGCAAGATTCATCCCATAAATTCATATTTTATTAACTATTTCTTTTCAGTACCTCATTAAAAAATTTGATACTGTTTGGTCTCAACATAGATAACACAGCTTACCAGGGAGGAAATAGGCTTAAATAGAGATAACAAATATAATACACATGTAATATAGCTGTTATATAAGAAGATATGAGTCAACTCAATACATCAGAGGCCACATCCCTAAAGAAAACTGACTCTCTCTCTTCCAGCCAGTATCAATTGGCAATAATTGATAATAATTGACCTTTGTGAGCTCTTCCCCATCTGTCTTAGTTGGGGTTTCTATTGTCATGAAGAAACACCATGACCACTGAAACTCTTATAAAAAAAAACAAAAAACAAAACATTTACCTGATGCTGGCTTACAGTTTTAGAGGTTTAGTTTTATTATTATCATGACAGGAAGCAAGGTAGCATACAGGTAGATATTGATAGTTTTTTTGCATGTAGCACGTGAATGGAATCTCAACACCAGAGTACCACACTAGAGTTTATTACAGCAGGGAGCAGAGATAGGGGCAGAAGGGAGCAGAGAGAGAAGAGAGGGGGAAAGGTGAAAGGGGCGGGCACTCCTGTGAGCCCTTTCTTTAAAAGGGTGGGTCCCCAGGGGCATTATTGACAGGTACATTCCAGGTGAATGCAAGCTTTGGAAATTCTTACATTCCACCCTTTTGATATATATATATAAACTGGATTTATAGTCAGAAATGGGTCATTGTGGTGGTCTTGGTTACTTCCTGCTGACACAAGGATGGAGAGGTGTTTAGCTCATCTTGCTGGCAGAATGAAGAATTTGGATCATAGGGCCATGGAAGTTCCTTCCTGGAGCTCAGAAAAAAATATGGGTTAGTGATAGAGCTTTGGGAGTGACTAAAGGGAAAGGAGTTTGGAAGTAAACCTTGAGTTAGCTGGGTGTGTGAATGGTTCTTTTCTTTTGCTAAGTGATTCTATTGTCTGCAGTGATAGAGCTTTGGGAGTGACAGGCTAAGGGGAAAGGGGGGAAGAAAGAAACTTGGGAGTAAACCTTGAGTTAGCTGTGTAAATGGTTCCATTCTTCTGCTAAGGGATTCTATTGTCTACTGTCTGCATGTTAAGGTCTGCGAATCCTTGCTAGGTCTGGTAAAGGGAAAGGATTAAAGTGTCTTGTATTTTGTCTACCTGGACTCCTGCAGTGGGGTGGGGAATGGTCTTTGTTTTACCTGCAATGCATCCTCAGGGAGTGGCTGCTTTAACTGCAGAGCTGAACAACCTTTTGTTTACCTTGGATTCCAAGCAGACTGCCTGGGGCCCTTTGTTTACCACCTTGGCTTCTGCTCTAGCCAGCTGCAAAGGAAGCTTGGAGCTGTTTTTTTAAGATTTTAGGTCTCTTGTCTGGCTAATTTGAGGAGGGGGATAAAAGGTTTAAGATTAGACAAATTAATCCAGTGTGGGAAGCCTTCAAGTTTAGCGGCTGTGGGAGTTGTCAGAATTACTCTATATGATCCCATCCACTTTGGAGTGAGGGGAGAAGGCAGGTGATGGAGGAGGGGAGGAAGCAGATTGTCAGGAAGGGAGAACTTACAGGCTGATTGGTTAGTAAAAGGAACAGAGAACAGTTGGAGCCGCCGGTGAGGCTGGGTTTAGGCAAATGTGATCACTAAATGAAATGAAAGCTCCCACTTTTGCTAAGAAATCTCTTTTCATTAAAGCTATTGGACAACTTGGCATAACTAAAAATGACCGAGTAATAGGAATTCCTCTAAAAATGCAATTAAACAGCGGTGTCTGATAAGGTCACATGGATTTGCCTCCTACCCCAACAATTGTAAGGCCTGAAAGAAAGGGTGGATCCCAACACTCCCACAGAACTGAGAACACAGCTCTAGTGTTCACCAAGAAAGAAATGGTATGGGCAGAAACCTCAATATCCACCCGAGGCTCTCTCGGCTTACTAAGAGGGCTTGGGCACTATCATTCATCCTCGGCCAGTCCCAGGACATTATGCACCTCATCCAAGCTTGCTGTGTCCCCACCCTTTGATGTAGGGCAGCAGCTGCCTGGCCAGTGGTGTCTATAACACTTAGGACATGACCTGGATGGCCTCCATGGTGGATCTGGACATGAGCAACAAAAATGGCCTATGCAACCACAGCAGAAACAAGCACCAGAGTGCTTTTCCCAATGCTTTTGTCTGCTCATCCTGGGAGGCGGTCGGGGCAGGGTTGACCTGATGGCCTCTGCCAGCAGGAGGTATTTCTCCTGCCAAATTCTCTCATCTCTCTGGTGATACACCTTGAATGCGAGCGCCAAAATGTCTGCTTGTAGAGTTAATGGTCACTGCACCAATGTTAGATTTTTTTGCACGTGGCACATGAATAGAATGTCAACACCAGAGTACTACACTAGAGTTTATTACAGCAGGGAACAGAGATAGAGGCAGAAGAGTGCAGAGAGAGGAAGGAAAGGGAGAAGGGGAAAAGGGGCAGGCACCCCTGTGAGCCCTTTCTTTAAAAGGGTGGGTGGGCCCATGTTTGCATTGCCATACCCAGGGGCATGTTTGACAGGTACATTCCAGGTGAATGCAAGCTTTGGAAATCCTTACAGATATGGTGCTAGAGAAGGAGCTGAGAGCTTTTACATCTTTACTCACAGCCAGCAGGAAATAGTCTAAGACACTGACTATTTGAGCATAGATGAGTCTCCACAGTGATACCCTTCCTTCAACAAGACCACACCTACTCTTAAAAGCCACACCTTCTAATAAAGACACCCTATTTGGGGGGCTATTTTCTTTCAAACCACCACATCATTTATTCTGGGATTTTGATTGACTTGATCTTGTGCAGGCAATCCCAGACATTATGAGTTTGTGTCTGTAGTAGCCCTGACATGTTTTGAAAACAATTTCTCAGTAGTACTCCTAAACTATAGCTTTCACAATCTATTTTTCTCATTTTTCAGGGTAATCTTTTAACCCTGGAATGGGTGTGGATGTTATAGTTGTTCCACTTAGGACTATACACTCCACCACCACTTAATTTTTGCATTTTGACTAGTTTTGAGTCTCTTTATTAACATCCATCCACCTTAAATAGAGATTTCTCTAAGGAGGATAAAAACTGCTCTTATATTTGGGTATAAACATACTTAGGCAGTTTGGTACTATTTCTACTTAGAAAAATAATAAAAATGGTTTCTCACATAGGTCCTATGCCAATGTATAATATTTTTTTTTTGTCCATGAACAATCTGGAAGCTCTAGTTGGACATAATGGGTTAAAAAAAGAAGGCATGATATGGGGAGGGTAACATGATGAAAGCATCTGAGGGAGTTGCAGGGGTTGGAATATGTAGATGATCAAAATATGTTATATAAAGGTATGAGGTCATCAAAGTATATATGCTAATTGAGAATACAATACATTTTTTTATGATGAGGGAAGGAAGAGAGGGAGGATGATTAAGAAAGAAAAATATGGCTGAGAAATATTATTTGCTATTGTGTGACTCTCTATATTAAAGGCTCAGTCTCTATTCTGCTGGGCTACTGGTGAAATCTTTAAAATGTGGGTCAAATTAAAAGAAAAAAGGTTCCTTGGATATATTTTTAATGGAGACTTGGTGACTATGGCGATTTCTTCCTGACAGGATATGTGAGGTTTCCCTGCCATCTGTGTTTCGCTTTGCCCTGGGCTCGAAAGCCATAGAACTCAGTGACTCTGGACTCAAGTTCTGAATTGGTTAGCTAAAATTAGCCTTTTCTCCCTGTGATCCAATGACCTCAGGTGATTTTCCAAAGTCATGGTAAGCTAGCTGACACACAACTTTAAGTACTGCAGACTGGGTAATTGATCTTATCTACTAATTAATTTACTGCGGATGAAAATCAACATATTCTTCCATAATCAAACTTATTTTGTTTTTTTAGATTTACATTTTGCATGGAAAAATTCTACATATCTGAGCCAGTTGAAGCTCTCCCAACCCTCACCTGCTTCATTCTCAAAGTGGAGGATCAGAGAAGCAGTAAGGCTTGAGGGAGCTGCCGGCAGTTTGGAACACAGTCACTATGAAGGTGAGCAACACTGTGGGCACCTTCCTTGCCATTTTGAATGCGTAAGTTAAAACTGGCAATTCCCTCCAGGAACTAAGGGGTTTTGTGGTATAGTTTTCTGAAGCCTTCTCCTAAGAATCTCTCTCTATAGTTCTGTGCTGTTTACTTTTAAAAACATGTATCATTCTATATATTTCCCAAATTTGAGCCTTTACCAAATATAGGGTCTAAGTGTTCTCATATATTTAATTTTAAAAAACCTGTTGCTTCCTTTTTCTGTATGTTACTCCTGCTCCATCATCTGACTCCACCTGTAGCAGGTAAGCTAAGTAGAATGTCATTCTTATTTGGGAGAACTCTTCAAGGCCTCCACCACTTCTACATGTATTCCAAGTGTATTTCAAAAATTTAAAGAACAGAAACATTCTGTAGCAGGATTTATTGAATCTCCAGCCCCCAAATCATGACACAGAGACTTCTTATTAATTATGAATAACTGGCCTTAGTTTAGGCTTGTCCCACCAGTTCTTATAACTTATTTTAACCTGTTTCTCTTCATTTATGTTTTGCCTCAGAGCCTTTTGCCTTTCTTTCATTCTGCATGTCCTACTTTTCTGTTACCTTCGTGTCTGTCTGTCTGGCGGCTGCCTGGTTGGCGAACACCTGGCCTTTCCTCATTCTCTTGTAAGCCTAGATTTCTCCTCTTACTTATTCTCTTTGCCCACCAGCCCTGCCTATTCCTTTGCTGCCTGGCTAATGGCTATTCAGCTTTTTCTTACACCAATCAGGTGCAGTAAGCAGGCAAGGTAAAACAGCAACACATTTTTACATAATTAAACAAATACAGCACATCTTTACATAGTTAAACAAATGTAACATAACTTTACATAATTAAATAAATGCAGCATAAACAAGTGTTTTGCAATACAAACAATGTAACACATTTTTTGCATAGCTAAATAAATATTCTATTCCTCAACATATTTCACTGTTACAGTACTTTGGTATTGTACTAACACTACCTTGTAATAATGTTTGTAATAAGACTGTTTTGTGTTATACTTCAACTGTCAAGAATTACAAGACAAAGAAGAAACATGGGTGTGTACATATGATAGGTTTCAGCAGCTGGTCATGTGTCTTTTTATTAGGAAATGTTTCAAAGTTCATCTTTGACTGCTAGCTCATCATCAATATTGGCTTTTTTTTCTTTTTTATTCTAGAAACTGTTGAGTTATAAAATTCTCTCCTTATAGTGCACAAGTAAATTATCTTAATTACAGAATAGTTTTAGAAAATTTATAAAGCCATGCAACCATAGCCACAATCAAATTTTTGAACATTTACATCACTCCCCAAAAATTTTCAAATGCCTGTTTTTAGTCAATCCTGGCTCCTTCTCTAGCCTAAAGCAATGATTTCTGTCTCTATAAACTGGCCTCTTCCAGATACCTCATATGAATGAATTCACATAGAACATAGCGTTTTATACTCAATGCCTTTGCTTAGGCTGATAGTTTTAAGGTTCATTAATGTTGCACATGCCAGTATCTTATTCCATCTTATTATCGAATAGAATTTCATTCCGTAGATCTACCAGTTCCATTTATCCACTGACCAGGTAACACATACTTAAATGAGTTGCATCGTTTGGCTACAATAAATACAATTTCATGATATTTCATGTTCAAATCTTCTACAGATGTTGTTTTTCTCTTACTTGGTTAGAGTCTTAGGACAGAATCTCTTGATTCATGAAAATTATTATGATTAATATTTTTTAAATTACCCAAATATTTTGCTGAGAAATCTGCCTGTTTAATATTCACACATGTGCATCATGGACACAATTTCTCTCCATGCCTATCACCATTTGGCACCATATGTCACTTAGCTATAGGGGCTGTTACATGGCATTTGGGTTTTAATGTGAATTTCCGAAATAATTAACGTTGTTGAGTTTCTTCAGTGTGGTTGTGAACAACATGTACATCTTTTTTAGTGAAATATCTTGTTCATGTATTTGCTCATTTTTAACTTGGCTTGTCTTCGGGATACTTAGTGGTATGATTTCTTTATACATCTAGAGCAAAATTCCAGCTATATTCAACACATAGTCTTCAAATGTTTTCTCCCAGTTTATGGCTTGTCTTTTTAAAATTTTAATGGTGTTCTTGGAAGAACAGAGATTTTAACATGTAAAGTTGTATTTACCAGGTTTGTTTTCAATACTAATGCATTTTGACACATTTATGAACCCTGACACTTTGCCTAGCCTGAAATTATTATTTTTTCTTAAATTTTTTCCAACACTTAAATATTTTAATAGTCTTATAATTCAGTTTATGATCATTTTCTTGTACATTATTCTTATAATGATTTGACAACAAAAATTTAATACATTCATATGGAAAATCAGTATTGGGTTCAAGTTGTCATTTGTGTATTGGGCCCAACCAGTTGGAATATGACCCAGAAATCAGACAAAGTGAATGATATTCTTACTTGATCATACTTTAGCACTGTTCCTTCCTATTTCTTACTCAGACAGGTCTTTGGTAACAAAGTATTAGAAAGACCTCAACATTAGAAGTACTCTGACCTGTTTCAGACAGAGAAGCCATTCTAACTAGATTGTATAAAAGGTGTGAATGTAGGAGAGGAGATGATTGAAAAGAACCTCATTACCTCATGATCCATGTCTGCTTTCTGATGATGTCAGTGTGGAATGTGTATAAAGTGAAAAGCAATGAATAGGTGGTAAGGGGATTCCTGAGAGTGTTAGATTCCCTTACCTTTCATTTCTTTGCTTTGACCTTAGCAGACACAGTTCCATGGCTTTATACATACATGGTCTCTTTATTCTTTTCTAAAAAGGCAATGGTGTGGCTTTTTCACATTGTTCAATATATAGACAATGAGAAATACAAATTGCAGGTTCAGCTCCATTGTAGTATCCTAAGAGAGGCACCCAAGTGCTTGATGTCCCCAAGTGATATCACCATGGACTGACATCAGTGCAGACTTCTTGATCTGAGAAACTACTTATTTACTCCAAAAGGCAGTGTTTTAGCCGAAGTATCCTCCAGATTGCGTGAGATCTAGGTACTTGTGATTCTTATTGATAAAGGAATGTTCATGATCCTTTCTAAGAGAGATCATCATTGGGACATCTCTAGATTTTAGGTGGGCTTCATCATGCTTGGAAACAATCTTATTGATGTCAATCAGCACTCCCTAGTGTCACTAAGAAGCAGAATCCTCACTACCAGCCTCTGTTGTGGTCAGCAGCATTGAGCACCATACGAAAGATGTGGATTATTTTTCTATGCAGTAAGGCAAAACTGACATCACTCTCAGACAGTTTCTTCTTGCATCAACCTTTTTACCTGACTTCTTCATTACTGCCTAAAACCTTCTAGGGCTATGGCCTTCTGGTTGCTAGAAACAGCTGTTTATGTTCCTTGCCCTCAGCATTAGCATGTAAGAAACACAGTGCAAGTTACTGATGAGATGGCTGAGGATTGCTGAGATTTTCAAGTTTCATCTCACAATTACTGTCCATCTTATCTTTCCTGTGTTCTCCCACCTTACTGAAATTTACTTAGATTTTGCATAATATAATATATAATCTGTTTTAAACTGTGTCACAATACACTTATTCTTTGACTTTAAGTGATCATAAGTACAAGGGGTAATTCCTTGAGCTACCTGTCTGTGATTAAACACACACACACACACACACACACACACACACATTAGAGAGTGTTACCAGTACAAATAGAAGAGCACATGAAGGAAATGCTGCTTCTGACCCTGTTTGAATTAAGTACAGGAAACACAGTGACTCACTGAAAAATGGGGTCATGTGGTCACCCAAGGAGTTTAGTGATTTCTATTTGGTAGACAGACGCATGCTCAGTGAGGCAGAGGTTCTATTACCAAATGTCAGGAACACAAAGACACAGATAAATAAAATTGCATACAGCTTCTCTTTCATATCTCCATATCTGTGCTTTATGTATCAGCAGATATAATCAACCTCAGATAAAAGATAAACAGTTGCATTAATTTTTAACAGGTACAGATATGGACTTATCGTTAGCCTTTATATACAATACTAAAGCACATAGTTCCAATTAATACACCTTCATGAGAAGGTTTATTATGGCTAGGTAAGTGCTCCAACTTTATTACTTTTCAAAATCATCTGCTCTATTTGTTATCCTTTATATTTTAAGGCTGAGTTTTAAAATCACCTCTTTGTCTCTCCTTACCCCTCTCCCTCACTTCTTTGACTAAATCCTAGGGTTGTACACAAGCTAGGAAAGTGCTCTGTCATTGAGCTATGTCCATACTAATTCCAAATTTTCTATTTTCTCTCAGTAATGTCTAATTGTTTACCCTTTAAAATACTGAAATATTGGTTCCGAGATATTTTATAATATTATGTATGGAACTGTTTTATTTTCAGGTTGTTCAGTGATGGCATTAGTTCGATTATTTAAGTCTTCTAACTTTCTCGAACTTTTCAACAAACATCTAGCTACTTTTCCAGTTTCCTACTTGTGCCATATAAGATATAACCTCAGAAACTCAGCAAAAGTGCTGACTCCCTTTCTCTCTGTTAGTACCATCAAGACTATCTTAACTTTTGTATTTCATATTAAGAAAGTCATTTTGGTGACAGCAGCAACATTAGTTACTTGGTTTTTTTGGCATTTTGAGGTCAGTAGTTTTTTTTCAAGCTCAAAATAAAAATAATTTTACTTCTATTGTAATTTGCATGTTTTATACTTATATTACTTTTAATCTCTACGAAATTCAGTATTTAAAAGGCTGCCTATATTTTACTTACTTAGTAACTCTGTTTTCTTCTTGGTTGCTTGTTAGAGGTTTGTATCTGAACTAGTTTGTCGTACATTTTACTGTTTTAATAAGAAAACTACTCCAGAATACATTTTATTTATTCATAGATATATTTGAAGAACAGAAGTGATGAGTAACCAAAAAGACCATATGCTAAAAACATTGACTTTAGAATAGTGAGGTCATTATTAATATAACTGGGGCAATGTTGACCTTTTAAAATGGCTTATTTCACCTTCTAAAGTTTCAAACTTGCTCTCCCACTTAAGTGTTTAAAAAACTGTCATAAATTCACTATTCTGGAATGATGATTTCCAGGCTCATAGCTGCATCATGGATGGATTATGAATATTCTCCAAAATCCACACATACAGACAGATATTAAACCAGAATATTTAAAAAAATGTTACTTCACTTCATCTTCATCAAGATAAATTTACATTGTGAAGTCATTAGATCAACATCTAAGTATTAAATATCATAATAAATACAATAGCATTTTTTATTTTTTACTTAATTGTACATCTTTGAATGTAGAATTCACCTTGCTTAGTAGTAATACTCTAACAGTATCCTGCAAAGCATAACGTACATTTAGTCAATTAAATGTACATTTTCTTTTCTTCACTCAACTTCACCAGGAAAAGTTCTTCATGTTCCATTATGAAAACCCAGAGACAAAAGATAAACACTTTCTTAATATAAAGACAAATATGTAAAAATCAATATTTTTCTTTTCCTCTAATTCATTCAGTGTCCATATTGCACCTGGGGCTATGATAGATACTAGATAGGGCTTAATATTACAATCATGACTTCTGTGCTCTGAGATTATTTCCTAAGGATCTAATTAGCAAGTGATGAAAGTGCAAATGTCTTTAGTAGGATGGCCTGAAGATGACATGGTTTATTTCCTCCTTACAATATGTTATCTATTCTTTATTATTGAAAACATTTATTTAAGCTTTTTTGTAATTTACAGAAAAATAGCAAAAATAAAATTGGTAAAAGAATACTTGCATACAATTTCTCAGATTTACATGGTGCCAATATTTTACATAATTTCCTTATCTGTCTTATAAATATATTTATATATATTTATTGATCATTTGGCTACATATCTTCTTTCATCTGTCTCTTCATATATCTCTGTCTAACATGAGTCTATCTTGTGTACAACTTTTCTGTGTCCCTTGAGACAGCATTTACAGTGAACCTTTAGCTTTCAATAGATTAGTCTTTATTTCTCAAGAGAAAAGGTTATTTTTTTCTAATTCCATCACTGTTGTCAGTGATCTAAATTATTATCTATGAAATAGTAGTATATAAATGAGCACTCACTTTCCATTTCGGACTGTCTTAACTAAGAACCTCCTGTAGAGCAGTCCTCTCATTTTTCAGCACTTGTGATTTCTGAACTCATCATACACTCAGGTGTGACATTTAGTCCTACTTTAAAGTGGAATACTTCCATAGAATGCAGCCCCATCTAGTCTTGTTTTTTCTTTTCATGGAACATCTTCAACTTTAAGTTTGTTTGATATTTAGATTCAAGTTATAGATTCTCCTTCATGAGCAACACAGGTGACATCACACCATCTACATGGGTTTTATATTTCACAGACTTTTCTGTCTCTCCACTGCCTCTCTTGTATTGGTTATGTTCATTTGGATCACTCGGTGGCAATAACGGATGGTTTGTCTACTTTGTTATTAGTGCTTTTCCTATCATTACTAATGAGAAGTTCAGGGAAACAGCCTGAGACTATGCTAGAGTGTTCAGCAGTAGAATGCCCTCACTGGGGTTAGCATCATTAAGGTTTCTTTTCTGGTCTGGACTTTACTATGATAGCTGCAAATTAATTATTTCTCAATCCATTCATCTCTAGTTCTTATTATGTTGCATAATGCTGAAGCCAATTGTTCTTCTGAAAATTTCAGTAAGTAGCCTTTATTTATATTTAAAACAAGACATTACAAAGGAACATTTGCAATTGAACTGATTTTTAAGATAAGCTTTGAAAATACAAATTGCATGTAATAAAAAGTACCTGCTGAGAATATCATAGGAAGACCAGTGTATCTTCCATTTGAAAACAAAACACCAAAAATTAGAAGAAAAATGTTTTCACTTTTCCAGTTACAATTTATTTTTAAATAGAAACCTTTCAAGTACTTGCAGTATTTCTATGGAAAGGTATTAGACTCCATAAGCAAAATACAATGAGAAAAATGTTAAAACAAAAGTAATTCTCCTAACATACTAATATCTAGAGATCCCACAGCAATACCCTGGGACAGAGCTGACTAAGAGTTAAGTGCACTCTAACCACAAGGACAAGTAGAAACCTTGTCTCTGAAACCAGGGACACAACCTCTGGCTCCCCACTCACACCCAGCTCTGCTCTAAACCACAGAAAGCTGGGAGAGCCCCTCAAAAGCAATTCCCAGCAACCAAGCAATGCATAGCAGGAGGGGCATCCCACAGCCAAACCCCACCCCAAATGTAAACTGTATCACCACACACAAATATCTGGAGATCTCCCAGTACCCTGGTTCTGAGCTAAGACAGTTTACTGAGAGTTAAGAGTCAACTAAGAACTAACTAAGAGCTACCCCTGAGACAGATGGAAACATGCAGCTCCTGGATCCAAAACTGACTAAGAGGCAACTGAGAGCTGACTAAGAGTGAATTGAGGAAGCAATGAGCAGTACCAGTGCAAGAATACATACAACAATATAAAGAACAAGGCACCACCAGAAGAAGTTGGTAATTCTACAACACCAAAACCTGAACATAGCAATAAAGAAGAAACGGAAGGAAGCAACCTTAATAACAACTTTATGAAGAGTATAGAAGACTTAAAAGATAATATAAAAAATTTCCTTAAAGAAATAGAAGAAAGGGGCTGGAGAGATGGCTCAGAGGTTAAGAGCACTGACTGTTCTTCCAGAGGACCTGAGTTCAATTCCCAGCAAAACCACATGGTGGCTCACAACCATCTATGATGAGGTCTGGTGACCTCTTCTGTAAAAACTGTATGCATAATAAATAAATAAATCTTTTTTTTTTTAAAAAAAAAAAGAAAGAAATAGAAGAAAATACAAACAAAAAATTGGAAAAAATCAACAAATCCCTGAAAGAAAATAAAGAAAACTCCACAAAAAAAGAAAGAAAGAAAACCAACAGGTCTAAGAAACATACCAGGACTTAAAAATTGAAATAGAAGCAATAAAAGGCACAAACTCAGGCAAAGCTGGAAATAGAAAACCTGAAGAAACAAACCAGAATTACAGATGCAAGCATAACCAAGAGAAGAAAGATAGACTCTCTGGAGTGGAAGATCCAATAGTGGAAATAGATACATCAATCAAAGAAAACTCTAAAACTACGAAAGTCATAACACAAAACCTCTAGGAAATTTGGGACACCATGAAAAGATCAAACCTGAAAATAAAAGGAATAGAAGGAGAAGAATACCAGCTCAAAGGCACAGATAAAATATTCAATAAAATCATAGAAAAAAATATTCCCAACCAAAAGAAAAAAATTCATACAAAAATACAAGATGCTTACAGAACACTAAATAGATTATACCCTCCAAAAAAAGTCTGCTTGCCACATAATGATCAAGCCACAAAACATACACAAGAAAAATACTAAGAACTGCAAAGATAAAAGTTCAAATTATCTATAAAGGCAGACCCATCAGTATAACACCTGACTATTCAATGGAAACAATGAAAGCAAGAAGGTCTTAGTCAGAAGTTATACAGACACTAAAAGAGCATGGCTGCCAGACTACTGTACCCAGCAAAACTATCAATCACTATAGATGGAGGAAACAAGACATTTCATCACAAAACCAGATTTAAGCAATACCTATCCACAAATCCTACCCTACAGAAAGCACTAGAGGGAAAACTCCAACCTAAGTAAACCAGATACACCCATGAAACCACAAGCAATTGATAATCCCACAGAAGAAAAACCCAAAGAAGGGAAACACATACATGATACCACCAAAAATAGCAGGAAATAACAATCAGTGATCACTAATATCCCTTAATATCAATGGACTCAAATCACCTATAGAAAGACACCCCCTGACACGATGGATACAAAAACAGAAGCAATCCTTCTGCAACGTACAAGGAACACATCACAACTACAAAGACATTCTCAGAGAAAAGGGTTGGAAAAGGCTTTCCAATCAAATAGTCCCAAGAAACAAGTTGGTGTAGTTATCCTAATATCTAACAAAATAGACTTCAAGCTAAAATCAAACAAAAGGGAAAAGGATAGACATTACTTATTCATCTCAGGAAGAATCCACCAAGATGAAATTTCAATCCTGAATATTTATGCCCCCAGCACAAGGACACCTATATATGTAAAAACAAAACAAACAAAACACTGCTAAAGCATAAACCGCACATGAAACACCACACACTAATAGTAGGAGATTGCAATACCCCACTTTCAACTTTGGATAGGTAAAAAAGACAGAGACTCAACAGAGAAATCAGGGATCTAACAGATGTTATGACCCAAATGGACTTAATAGATATATACACAAGTTTCCACCCCAAAACAAAGAAATATATACATATTTCTCAGTACCCCATGGAACTTTCTCTAAAATTGATCATATACTCAGTCATAAAGCAAATATCAATAGATGACAAAAAAGATGAGAATAACCCATTGTATAATATCAGACCACCATGACTCAAAGTTAGAGTTCAACATCTCTCAGTTGAACTACCTCTGAGTCAAGGAAGAAGTTAAGAAAGAAATAAAGACTTCTTAGAATTTAATGAAAATGAATCTACAACATACCTAAACCATGAGACATAATGAAAACAGTGTTAAGAGGAAAATTCATAGCACTAGATGACTATGTAAAAAACCAAAAGAAATTTCATGCAAGAGACCTAACAGCACAGCTGAAAACTTTAGAACAATCAGAAACAAAAAACAGAGAGTATCCAAATTAACAAAATCAGAAATGAAAAGGGGGACATAACAACAGACTCCCAGAAAGTCAAGAGAATTATCAAGTCATACTTTAAAAATCTATACTCCATAAAAATGGAAAACCTAAAATATATGGACAGCTTTCTGGACAGGTACCATTTACCAAACTTAAATCAAGATCAGATAAATAACCTAAACAGACCTATAATCCCAAAGGAAATTGAAGGTGTTATTAAAAGTCTCCCAAATAAAAAAAAGCCCAGGGCCAGATGATTTCACTGCAGAACTCTATTAGAGTTCTATTCAGTATTAGAATAATTGGTATTAGTTCTATTCAGAGAATAGAATACTCCTCAAACTGTTCCATACAGTAAAAACTAAAGGAACATTGCCAAACTCTATTTATGAGGCCACAATCACCCTGATACCTAAGCCACTCAAAGATGCAAGAAAGAAAGAATTACAGACCAATCTCCCTCATGAACACTGATGCAAAAATACTCAATAAAATTCTGGCAAACCACATTCAACAACATATAAAAAATGTCATCCACCACGATCAAGTAGGCTTCATCTCAGAGATGCAGGAATGGTTCAATAGACAAAAACCTGTAAATGTCATTCATCATATAAATAAACTGAGAGAAAAAAACACATGATCATCTCCTTAGATGCCAAAAAAAATTGATAAAATCCAACACTCATTTATGATAAAAGTCCTGGACAGATCAGGAATACAGGGAAAATACCTAAACATAATAAATGTGATATACAGCAAGGTTACAGCCAGCATCAAACTAAATGGAGGAAAACTGAAAGCAATCTCACTAAAATCAGGAACAAGACAAACCTGTCTTTTCTCTCCTTATCTATTCAATATAGTTTTCAAAGTTTTAGCTAAAGGAATAAAAGAACAAAAGGAGATTAAGGAGATACAAATTGAAAAGAAGAAGTCAAATTATTTTTATTTGATATGATCATTTACATAAATGATCCCCCAAATTCTACCAGGGAATTCCTACAGCTAATAAACACCTTCAGCATTGTATCAGGATTCAATATTAACTAAAAAAAAAAATATCCCTCCTATATACTAAGGTTATAAGGACTGAAAAAGAAATACAGGAAACATTACCCTTTATAATAGCTGCAAATAGTAGTAGATATCTTAGCATAACTGTAACCAAAGAAGTATCAGACCTGTATGACAAAAACTTTAAATTACTGAAGAAAGAAATTAAAGAGCATATCAGAAAATGGAAAGATTTCCCATGCTCCTGGATAGGTAGGATCAACACAGTAAAAATGGCATCCTTACCAAAAGCAATCTACAGATTCAATGCAATCCCCATTAAAGTACCAACACAATTTTTTACAGACCTTGAAAGGACAATACTCAACTTCATATGGAGTAACAGGAAACCCAGGATTTCCAAAACAATCCTGCAGAACAAACAAACATCAGGAGGCATCACCATCCCTGACTTCAGGCTATATTATAGAACTACAGTAATAAAAACAGTCTGGTACTGGCATAAAAACAGACTTGTGGATCAGTGGAATTGAATCAAAGACCCCAACCTTAACCCACACACCTATGAACACCCGAGTTTTGTCAAAGAGGCCAAAAATATTCTATGGATAAAAGATAGTATTTTTAACAAATGGTGTTGGCATAACTGGATAGTAGTATGTAGAAGTATGCAAATAGATCCAAACCCTGCACAAAACAAAAATCCAGGTGGGTCAAAGACCTCAACATAAAACCATCTACACTGCACTTGACAGGAAAAAAGTGAGAAACATCCTCTAATGCAATGGCACAGGTAACCACTTCGTAAATGTGACACCAATAGCACAGACACTAAGAAGAACAATCAATAAATGGGATCTCCTGAAACTGTGAAGCTTCTGTAAGGCAAAGTACACAGTCAACAAGACAAAATGACACCCTACAGAGTGGGAAAAGATCTTCACTAACCCTACATCTGACAGAGGACTGATCTCTAAAATATATAGAGAACTCAAGAAAGTAGATCCCCAAAACCTAAGTAACCCAAATAAAAAATGGGGTTCAGAGTTAAAAGGAGAATTTTCAACTGAATTACAAATGGCTGAAAGACACTTAAAAAATTGCTCAACAGTCTTTAACCCTCAGAGAAATGCAAATCAAATAACTTTGAGATACCAGCTTATACTTGTCAGAATGACTGGGATCAAAAACACAGATGATAGCCCATGTGGAGGGAATGTGAAGCAAGAGGAACACCTCTTCATTGCTGGTGAGAATGTAAATTTGTACAGCCACTCTGGAAAGCATTATGGCCATTTCTCAGAAAACTGGTAATCAATCTTTTCAACGATACAGCAATACCACTATTGAGAATATACCCAAAGGATGCACTTTGTTACCCTAAAGGCATTAGTTCATCTATGCTCATAGCAGCATTATTCATAATAGCAAGAACCTGGAAGCAACCCAGATGCCCCTCAGTTGAAAAACAGATTAACAAACTGTGGCACATCCATACAATGGAGTACTACTTAGCAGTTAAAAAGAATGACATTCTACCATTTGCAGGCAAATAAAGGAATTTGGAGAATATCTTCCTGAGCAAGGTCTCACAAACCCAGAAAGACAAGAAAGGGATGTTCTCACTCATAAGTGGATTTTAGACAAAAGGCAAAGAATAGCCAAGCTGCAAACCACAACCCCTGAACAGCTTGAGATCAGAAGCAACTTAAGTGAGCCTCAGGGAATTCCCCTAAAAAGAGAAAATAGAGAAGATCTCATTAGCAAATTGGAATCATAACAGGTAGTGACAAATGGGCACAAATCATGAGAGAGAGTGATGGTTGAGTGACAGGAGCAACAGAGAGGGAAAAAAAAAGAGATGGATATCTTGATTTAGGAAGCCAAAGTGGGGTTGGAAAGAGGCTGGGTGCTAGGAAAACCCCCCAAAACCCACAGAATGTCCCTGGATAGGTCCCCAACCAATAATGGAGGGGGTACCTAAGCAGGACGTTCCCTATAATCAAATGAATAACCACCCTAAGTGTCATCACAAAACCTTCATCCAACAATGTATGAAGGTGGAGATCCATGGCTAAGCACTGGGTAGAGCTTACCTTCCAGCTGGAGAGTTGGGGAGAAGAGTCTGTATGAGTCAGGAGTTAGAGAGTATGAGGAGGAGTCTCACAGAGATGGGAGCCTGGAGCTCTGGGGAGCCCATTGAATCAAGAACAGCTCCCGGGGAACCATAGGAAGAAGTGCTAGGACCTCCACGGGTAGGCAACTATTGATTGGTATGGGCAGTATGTAAAGCCTTGAGGGGTGGGATCAGACTGTGTTCCTGTAAATGGGATGGCACCTTCGAGCCCATTCCCTGCAGAAGAGTGCCTAACCCAGCCTTGATATTAGGATGAGGAATTCGGACCTGCCTGGAGTGGATGCATCAAGCTGAGCTGACCCACCTTGGGATTTCTTGCCCTTTTGGGGGAGGGGATCAGGGGATGGGTCCGGGGAGGCTGAGGCAGATTGGGAAGGGTTGGGAAGAGGGAAGGATGGGTGAGCAGGGGGATACATGGAAAAAAGGGCCGTTTTGAAACAAGCAAATTTTAAAAATACAGTATGACAAAAGAAAAAAATGAGTAATTATAAACAAATAGTTAACAATCACATTAATTGATAGATTATTTTTGATTGGTGTCATATTGAGCTCCCCTCATAAATATAATTAATTATATGGCCTAAAGAATTAATGAAAAAGGGTAATTATTTTAAAAGCTTACAGATGAATATTTAAAAGGGCAATATTATCAGGGATTTTAAAGTCCAAAACCAAAAATTCCTAACTAATCTTACATATTCATATCCATATTGCACATTTCTGCTAAAGTCATTTTTTAAAAGCATTTCAAAATCTTTGCGATGAAGAAATATAGTTTGGGGAGAAAATAATTTACACATGTCACAAAGATCTCCATGGAGCCAGCATTTTTTTTTTTTTTTTTTGCCTGTTTTTATGCTCACTGTCTCTCCCTTAGTTTATCCCACACACCTGCCTAAAAATCTTCCAGGCTCCTGGTAGGTCCTGAATAAATGCCTTTTTGAGTGAATTAGTTAAAATAATACTTAAAGAAGTGGAACAAATGATTTGTACATGGCCCTCCAGCTGTGGATTAAAACCCAGCAAGCCTCTCTGAGTTCATGCCAGTGGTTTTTCCATTATCTCATGCCTGATGTGAAGGCTGTTTGCTCACATCCATGCCCTGGCATTGGCCCATTCCTGGGTATGTACATTCATACTACTCCGATGAGCCTGTCTGCTTGTGCAGTGGCTATGTTCATCCTCTAATGAATGGATGCTGGTGGCCAGAAGACTATTTTAATACTTCAAAGAAATGATGTTTAAGACCCTTCAAAATCCTGAATATCTTGTGTCCTCACATCCTAGGAGTGACTGCAATTTGGAGCAAGGAAAAAAGATTAGAAATAGCTTTGGATCGTTGGTGGCATCAATGCTATTAGTTTCTGTTCTTCAGCACCTATCATCATAATAGGAAAGAAAAATCATAAGCTGTCAGCCTGGACAAACACTCTGGAAAGTTGCACAGTGGTAACGGCTCCCAAGAGAAATGAATTTCAAGAAACTTGACAAAGTAGTCATAATTGTAGCCATGCTAAAATCTATTTTGTGTTTAAATATGTAATTTATTATGAAGCTTGTATTACTAACTGTTATTTTCAGGGCAGATTAACAAGAATAATTTATTTACTTTCCTTTTATTAAAGACAGTCTTTCTCCATAGTCTCAGCTGCCCTAAAACCTGAGACTCTACCTCAATATTTCAACTACAGTTAATAGGCATGCGGTAGCCTGCCTTGCTTCATTATACTGTTTTGTATTTTATTTGATTTTACATATGACAATACCTGAGCTTTATTATTCATGTCCCTGGGAGTGAAGTATTTTGGAATATGTCCATATAAAATATTCTCTATAATATAAGCTGAATGTCACATATATCAGTTATTTTTAAATTGTTATGAAAGAGCACTATGACCAAAGGCAACTCAAGGAAAAGAAAGTTTATTTGGGCTTATAGTTCAAGAGAGAAAAGAGTCTGTGATGGAGGAGCAAAGGCATGGCCACAAGCTACAAGCATGTCAGCTAGAAAAGGAGGTGGAGAACTCACATCTTGAATGAAGAGCAAGATACAGAAAGCAAGGAAACATCTCCCCATCTGCAGTGAGATACTTCTTTGGCAAAGCCACACCTCTTGAACCTCCCCAAACAACACTATCAAATTTACTCAAATAGCCAAGACCATGAGAAACATTGCTCATCTATACCACAATAATATAAATTTCAAACTGTTTTCAGCATTACTATATATTACTTAATTCTCTCAACAAAGTTACCAAATAGGCATTTTGGTCATTTAAAATATGAGCAACAAAGCCACAAAAAGTTTAGCAAGATCATGTTCAAGATCATGTAACTTCTATGATCGGATTTCACATTTATGTCTGGCTTTGACCTCACATGACCCAAAGATGTTTTATATGGCTATAAATTTAGGTTGTGTCAGATATATTTGTTAAATATAGATATTTCTTTCAAATACATAGAAGGCCATACTCATGCATATTGTCCATGTTCTAAACATATATAGACATACACCCACCTGCAGACACACTGATAAACACTGCACTGGGTAATACAGAAGAAAGGCTATAGGTACTGGAATTTACGTTATTAGATAATGAGATACTTAGAAAATGTTTTATAAAGTATTTACATGATTCTGCTAAAACTCAGCAACTTGTGGATAGAAAGAGGCCTTGATTCTCAGATAATTACATACTTGGATCTTATTGGCCCCTGCTAAAACTCTGCGATGACTTCATTTTTGTCAATGATCATTTGTCCATACATCTATAGTCTAATCATATGAGCCTATAAACTTATTATCTTATCTGGCAGGAGGGGATAAACATGTGTGGTTACATTAAGCACTTTAAGATGAACTTTTTTCCTGGATAATCTTGCAGACCCAGCATATTCCTGGTGGTCTTGATGTGTAGAAGATGGAGATAAAAGAGTCAAAGTGAGATGAAGAGGTATGAAAATGGAGTGGTGGAATTTTCAGGAGGCTATGTGCTAAGCAACAATGACAAACAGAAGCTGGGGCAGTAAGGGGAATGGAGTCCATGGGCTACCAGAAGGAGTACAGTCCTCAGAGGTCCTGTCAGACTTTGGTCCCTGAAAGTTGTGAAATGAGAATCTAAGCTACCATTTGGGGTGATGTTTTAAATGGGAGATGAATGTATCTTGCCAGAAAAATGGAAAACAAATCCTGTGTCCTCCACCTTCCCTCCAAGACAGAATCGTCCCTAATTTCTCTGTTTCAAGTCTGAAAAATGTCAGTCAAATTTTTGGACAAAGTGTCCCATGCTTAAAAATACCAAAATGCTGCCAACCCTCTTGCACATCCTGCTTTAGGGCACTCTGGTTTGGTCTTTCTCAGCATCACTCCCATTTCATCTTCTCTATGCTTCATAGCCCTCTCACTTCCGGTCTTCCTCTACACTTGCACCGGCAGGTGATTTTCTTAGTTGTATTCCATTCTTTCAGAAACCATCTCAGTAACATCCGACGCATAATGTCCAAACGCATCCCCGGTCTCCTTAGTTCCGTTGTAATTGAGCATAGAAAGTGATGGGTTTCACTATCACATTTCATACAACCTTTGTTTCCGTGTGTGCTCTGTCCTCTTTCTCATGCTGGGTTGCTCAGGCTATAACCCTTCTTCAGCTTTCAAGTCACATACATTCTATTATTCCTAAGACATCACCTTCCCTTCTGAAGGTCCTCCTGCTAGTTACATAATCCTCTCTCTCTCTCTCTCTCTCTCTCTCTCTCTCTCTCTCTCTCTCTCTCTGTCACACACACACACACACACACACACACTTAAAACTAATGTTTTATACAGGAGTAAAAACAACATAACATTATTTTGTTTTATTATTATGAGTGAATAAAATTGTTTATGTAGCACATTTTCTGTTGATGGGCCTCTAAATTGATTAAACTTCTTAGTTATTATGAACACTACAGCAATAAACATGGTTGTGAATCTCTGTGGAAGGATTTAGAATCTATTGACTATCTACACAGGAGTAATATAGCAGGCTTATATGATAGTACTGTTTTTAGTTTTTATATTTATGGTTGTGAGCCTAGCCTTTAACGGCTGAGCCATCTCTCCAGCCCTGTTTTTAGTTTTTAAAACAACTTCTATACTGACTTCCATAGTGACGGGCTCAGTTTTTCAACCCAGTAGTCAATAGAGTTACTTTTCTCTCTACCTTGGCCGGCATTTGTATCTTGATGCTAGCCATTCTGAGTGGGGTGAAATGGAATCTCAAAATAATTTTAATTTACATTTCCCTGACAGCTAAGAATAGTGAATACTTTTAAAAAACTTTATCAGCCGTATGTGTTTGTTATTTCAAGAGCTGCCTATTTTGTTCAGTAGTTCACTGATTGGAAGATTTGGGTGTTTGAGAGTATTTTTTTTTTTTTGCAATACATTATATATTCAAAATCTTGCTCCCTGGTCTGATGACAATATGGTAAAGATATTCTCCTCATATGTAAGTTTTTTTCTAGTAATTATTTGCTTTGCTATGCAGAAGATTTTTAATTTACATAATACTGTATATCAATTTTGTGATGATTTGTTATTGGAGTAATTTTCAGGAAGCACTTGCTTATTGTTATATCTTGACAAGGTCTTTTTAATTTATGTTTTTGAAGGGTAAGAAATGGTCTTGTTTATGTATTATGTGGCTCTTTAATTTTCTCAGCCCCATTTGCGTAAGAGGTTGTAGTTTCTTTAATGTATATTGACATTTTTTTCCTTGTCCAAAATTTGCTCCATGTCACTGCGCATTGTTTCTGAGTTTTCTGTTCTATTCCACTGATCTCTGGGGTCTCTTTGTGCCAACATTATCAGCATTATCAGCATTTCCGATGCTCAGTTAATTCACCTTGACCTCAATTTATCTCCACGGTGGCATCTGCCATACTCCATGGAGCTATTTATACTTTCCAGTGTGAACTTTCCAAGAGCAGGGACCATGGTCTAAGGTTTTATCTTAAGGCCTGTGTGGTACTACCTGGGAATATTCAATGTTGACAAATTTTGCTAAATCGATGTGCTCAGGAATTTGAATTCTAAAAGTAACTATGCTATTTGTGAAGGAGTAAAAGCCTTTGTGAAACCAGTTCTGAGAAAATAAACCAAAGGGAAATGGTTTAATTGATGGCCTAGACAGGTCAATAATCTTTCATTGCATAGCCTTTATGCTCTTGATAATCACAACATTGAGTTTTCCTAAAGAAAGTGAAGCATATTAATTTATAAAATGATCCATATCCTATAGTTTCTTGTGTCTGAAATATATGTCTTATCTTACAGTACATTCAAGAAACTACAGAGAGCTTCTCACAACAGGGCTCAGATTATTTCAAAGATTTTTTTTAATTTTAACTTTGGCTATTCTAAGAGGCGGGAGGTAGGGAGACAGAGGGGAGGAAAGGAGAGAGACTTTGTTCTATTATAATCTGAGAAATGATTTCCTAAAAAGTTAAGTAAGCCCTAAACCAGCTAAAACCAATAAAACAGAGATTGGAGTTTAGAGGGCTGGGATTCACTGGGGAAGACTGCATTCTTACACTTTCCACTTGTTAAAAGCCAGGAGTAGAATCAGACAAAAAACAAAATTTTAAGGTAGTTTTTCATTTACATTATTTTAATCAAATTATATTGTTTGTACTTCAGCTGGTAAGAACAATTATATTAAAGAAATGTACTCTGGAATCAGGGACAACTTATTTATCAGCTTTGCTTATCTTAGTCTAAGTTAGGTCCTCCAAAGTTTGAAAAGCTTTGATGCCTTAACATGATGTTTGCCAAAGTGGGGGTCTATAATGAGCAGCCAAATTCTCTGTATTTCAGGCACTTTCTTTAAACTGCCTTTGAAGGGGACTGTCAAGTGTCACATGCTGTTTGTCAGTTAACACTCGGGGAGTGAAATTCACAAAGGGCACTTTATGTACCTTCACAACAAGGATATCTTCGCCAACACTTCAGAGCTATTTTGAGTTTGGGAGTTGTAAGTATCTCAGTCTTTTTTGAGGTGATAGTAGCTGTCCCAGGATGCCTGGGTTTTAAGTAAGTTTGTACTTTCAAGACCTTTGACACTTGCTGTGCTTTCAATTATATGTCCAGTGACTTATGTCTTTTATTTATGTGACTATCTTTATCTGATGAGCCTTAATATCTTTATTTATAATTGTCAATTTCAATATCAATAATATAATAGTCGTAATAATGATGATTAAAAACAACAAACCCCCCTACCATGTGTTGATTGTTTTCTAAGTAAGCAATATCAGGACCTTTTTGAATATACACTAGAACCCAGAAATAGGGACTGCTATTCATTGTGTTTATGATGAAGCACTGAGGCTCAGAAAGTTAAATCAAATACCTAAAATCATGTGGGTGTGCACTGGGAACTGCTTGAATTCCAGGCTCTGAATTTGTTTTCCAAGATTTTTAGAAGACTGTAGGTGTCAAAGAATAAGGATGTGGGGAAGAGTGTGGTGGGCAGGGAGGATGTATAAATGGAAGAGGTCTTGATTAAAGCTTTTAGGTACCAAATAAATTTTTTTCTTCTCAATATTTCCTGGGCACATGTCTGTGTTGGTGTGTGTGTGTGTGTGTGTGTGTGTGTGTGTGTGTGTGTGTGCGCGTGTGCATGCAAGGTACATGTGCAAATGTATATGTCTAAGTGGTGTATGTATCTTTGTTTTTCCATTTTCCAATTTTCTTGGATACTCAGAAAGTGTTTCAGTAATTGTTGATAATCTGTGCTTTATCCTGGGATCTTTGGAGACTTGTGTTTTTTGCTTGTCTTTTGAAGCTCACTGAGCTGATAATATTTCCGGCTCTCAGTCCCTCCAGTTCAGAGCTGGGGAATCAGAGGCCATACTGCTGCTGCTCTCATCACAAGCTAACCACAGACTCTCTTTGTACACTGGAGAATAATGGGAAAATAAAGGAAAACCAAGAAGAAAGGCACCATTCTGGAGACTGGGGAAGTAAGCATCAAGCTCATTTTGGAGACAATAGTGGATTGGTTCACCTTGACAAGGCCTACACATTTCCCTCTGGTTCTCATTCACCATTGTAGTTAATTTCTCTCTTCATTGGCTAAAAAGATGAGTAGCAAGGAAGACAATAGAATTACACTTGAACAAAGAGATCTTTTTGATCCACATCCTCCATGTTCCTTTCTGAATAGGGGCCTTTAGCCATGGGAGGTCCATTCTGAGGAGCCCAGGCATTTCTACTGCAATAGCTGTGTCTTTCAGAAAAACAGGGAAATGCTTGTAAGGGGTAAAGACCCAGTTAACAGGCTGATCTAAAGAGAATTAACCTTCCAAAGGAAAAGGTGGACACAGCAAACTCCATCTTCTTTCAGTAGCACCATTGTGTGAAACACTGGCTAGGCACTTGCTTACTTGCTTTGAAAGGCAATTTCTCTCTCTCTCTCTGTCTCTCTCCACCCCCATCTCTGTGCAGTCTTAAGAGTTGCACGTCACTTCTAGAGATTCACATTTTTAGCATCACAAGGAAGTCTTGGGAGAAGTGAGAAGTGAAGTAATCTTGTGCTGAGTTGATTGAATGAACTTTTCCTCTTTTTGTGAATGTAAATTTGCTTATTAATTTTTCTTTTTTTAAATAAAGACTCTCTTAAAAAACCAACTCTCTCATTAAGCAATACTACATAAATTAGAATAATACTTTTTCTGATTCCAACAATTTATTTACTGACAATTTCAGCAATTGTCAAATTACAACTTCATTTGAATATTTTTATATCAATTAAAATGACTTAGACCACTGTATTTATTGGATAGAACTTGAAAGTTGTTGGATAAAATGTATGTTTAAATTATGTTTTTGATATTCCTACTCACTCATATTAATATACTTTGCAGACAAAATACTAAAAAACATAACTAAGAATTTTGCATTACATTGAGACCACAAAATCTTTGCAGAGCCATACCTTAATGTATTCTTTCCTTTGTCTTTTCTGAACTACTAATTACTTGTGTTGATCAATTAGTAATTCAGTTATTATTAAGTGTGTTGAAAATAGACATTATGCAGATTCTTAGAAACAAAAATTTCTCTCTATATCTTTAGAGTGTACAACCATGTAAACTAAAATTTCTCTATATATAATCTTGCAGAGTATACAACCATGTAAACTCTCATAAGAACAATGACCTAGAGTAATCTGTGTCAATGTAGGTTCAACAATTGTTGCAATGTTCCACTTTGATACAGGAGCTGGATGATAAACAGAGCTATGCATGTGTCAGGGTAAGGGTATAACATATTTGGGTATATTGAGCCCAATTTGGCTGAGAATCTAAAATGCTGTGGGAAAAATGTAGTATAAGGTGGGCATGATGGCATACACTTGCTGACCTAGCATTTAGGAAGCAAAGGCAGGAGGATTCCTACAAGTTTTAGGCTAGCTTTGTCTCCATGCCAGTGATTTCTACAGGGTGAAAGCTTATCACAAGCAACCAAAATAAAACACACAGTGTTTTTAAAGCAGAAACAGCATGTATGTGCTTCTTTACTTATATTCTCTCTTTCTCTCTCTCTCTCTCTCTCTCTCTCTCTCTCACACACACACACACACACACACACAGAGAGAGAGAGAGAGAGAGAGAGAGAGAGAGAGAGAGAGAGAGAGAGAGGGAGAGAAGGAGAGAGGGAGAGAGGGAGGGAGGGAGAGGGAGAGAGAGAGAATTTTAATTACCACCATCGTTTGTTAACATTTTTGTGGCTTAAGTCCATGTCCACCATTATCATGACAATTTATGTGGTGAGTGGGCTTCATTTTAAATTTAAAACCTGAGAAGTTTAATAATTTTATCATGCATGTACTCAATTATCAGTGTATCTGGACCCAAGTTTTGGCAGTCTGAGAAGCATGTCAACACTATTCTGCTTTTAACTAGCCTTGTAGGAAACTGTCTGGGATCTTATGCCTTCTCTGCAGTTGCTAGAAACAAAATATGTCCTCTAACATCAAGCCAGGAGAACTTAGGGGTGAGATAGTGATAAAAAAAAAATTGTCTTTTCTTCTATTGTAAAGTTTCTATCTTTACTGAAGCAATAGAATAATACTACAGTAAAGTTTATTTGGCTAAGATTAATCTCATATCCCTCTGTTTTTAAATCATTTATAAATTGATGTGGCACTCTATCAACTTCCAGCACAGTCTTTTCCTTTTTTATTGTTGCTATTTCTCTATATTATATTTTTTTGGTTTTTTGTTGGTTATAGGTCTGATCTCTCAGAGTGGAAATCTAAAGAACAAAACGAAGAATAAATGAACTGAAGGTCAGTGGCCAGCATTGACTAAAAGAAGGTCCATTTATCTAATGAAATGGATAACTTTTGTGTTATAGCTCTAATCCTGTCTTGGTAATGGGCCCCTGGGCCTGCTTTGGGGGATAAGAATATATTTTCCTGCAGACTCTTCTGCTTTTGTTCCAGTCATACAAGGAAATCATTTATGCAGCAGCATCTTAGTATTTGTCAAAGATCCTTTAAGTATGTATTGGTTGTGATAGACCCCAGACTCAGGATACTATCCTCAGGAAGGGGGGCCCCAAGAACCCATACTCCAGGCCAGTTGATGCAAAAAGCTTGAGGATTTATTTTGTCTGTACAGGCAGGCTACCTCCCTGCCTCTGGAGCAAGAGAGTAGCAAGGGAGGAGCAGGGATTAACAATCTCATATCTCTTTAAAGGCTAAAAAAAAACCATAAAATCACCATAGCAACTGGGGCAACACATGATTGGTCACTTTAAAGGTCATACTATAATTGTAAGGTTGCTCACAATAGTCATGGGGTTGCCTTAAAACAGCTGATTAGGGGGCTTTTACAACCAGGTGTTGGTCACATCTATTCTGTATTTTAATCACAGATTCGACTATTATGTCCTATCTGAGTTGATTACGGCTATCTGGGATGGGTCACTCTGTTTCCTGGGACAGACTTTTAGACTTTAGTTCCTTGTTCTCATGGGGGGTGCTCTGCCGAATACCTGAACTGAATGCCTGGGTCAAGCCTTAGAACCCAGGGTCCTTCAGTTATAACCAATTGAGGGTTTTTAAAAATAAAGCCCACATGCAGTCTTTAATGAAGTGAATAACTTTATGGTCAAGAGAGTAAAATATCATGAAAACTTCAGTTCTGTATTTATAAAAGAAAACTGCAGGGATCCTACAGGATTCTTGCCCTTTTCCAGTTTTCCTTATATCTCTTACACACAGGGGTAAGACTAGGTTTATTCATAACCTTGGTATTGGTATCTAATTATTCCTGGGTTTAAAGATAAAGTTCCCTCACGTAATTCTCCCTTTTGCAATAGAAATAACATGGATGTCTACTGAGAAAGAAAAGACTCAGCATGTCCCTGAAAGCACAGACATATTTGTACACATGTACTTTCACACCTTTTTTTTTTGAGATGATATTGGGATCATTGGTTAATAAGAAGCAGGCTTCTTCCTAAAACACCAAAAAAGAAAGGGTGGGGTATGGTGAGGGATTTTGTTTAAACTCTTTCTCAATATATTACAAATGAGAGACATATTGGGATTTTTCTAGCTCTAGGGGTTAAAAAGGAATCTCTACAGCCAGGAAGTTGACTAAGTCATAACACTTCTGTCATGCAGGCTGAGTTTCAATCTCTAGAATGCATGTAAATATCTGGTGGTTGCAGTATATGCCTGAAGCCATAGAAATGGGGATTAGATGTACAGACAGAAAGATCCCTAGATGTCACTGTTCCTCTAGTCTAACTAAATCTTTGAGACTCAGTTTTAGCAAAGACAGCTTATCAAAATGTAAAGGTGATATTCACTTGAAGAAAAACAGCCAGTAGCAATGCTGGGCCTCCACAGGCATGCTCACACATATACAAGTATACTAAGATGTACATAAAATGCATTGCACACACAAGCATTACATCATACACACAACTTGTATGTATTTATCACCCTTTTCAAACTATGACAGGATATAATTAGTCATCATATTATTCAAGCATTATCTAGGTTTATAATCTAAATATAAATGGTAAACAGATTTAAACATCTTCTTAATAAAAGTACAAGGACTCAACAATCAAATGGAAAGAGCTTGAAACTATTGTTTAATTTAAAAATTAATCTAAATTCTTCATCTTTTATCTAAATATTCGGTATTGTTTGTATTTTCCACACATTCCAGAAAAGAAAAAAATCAAAAATATGAAAAACAAAAACATAGTTGTTTTTCTATTTATAGTTCATTTCATTCATCCACATCCAGGAAAGATTGAAGGCACCACTATGTCTTATTTTTTTAAGATAATTTCTTGGAGAAATATGAATATTTAGTTAAACACAGAAATTCTCATTTGAATGTTTCAAATATGCTAACATAAAAACCAAGTCTGGTTTTGGGTGATCATATTTTTAAAACAATGCCACACTAATTATCATTTATGTAAATTTTTCATTCCTCCACTAATTTACATATTCAGCAATTTATTATATAAAATATAGTCAATATTTGTTGCATGGCAGGCACTGAATTTGATGTTAGGAAATAAAAAGTGAAGAAAATATATCTGAATATTTCTGGCATTTATAGCTCATTGAAGAAAACAAATATTAAACAAAGAAATGTGAAATACAGTCATGCAATTGGTAGGTAAATAATAGAGTAAGGAATTGGAGGGTTGACTTTTCAATTAAGAAAAGCAGTTCCTCTTCTAGCAAACCCGGGTTCAATTCTTAGCATCCACATGGTAGTTTAGAATCATCTTTAAGTCCAATTCCATGGTATCTGATGTCTTCTTCTGGTATTAGGTACACATGTGGTATGTAGAAAAACAACCAGACACATAAAATAATAAAATAGTAATTAAAAGAATTAAAAATAAAAAAGTAAGATGCATAGCAATACCTCTTATCACATATAGTCACAATTACAAATATTTTTTCCTAGTCCTTGTGTACAAAACCACAGAAATTAATTTCCTAGAGTGAACGCATTGCTATTCAGCCTCATATGAATACAAATGAGAAACCATTTATCTGGCCACACTCGTTTCTCTCATAGGCTTCAAAGAGTGTTTTGGGTGTTGATCTTTCTATTTTTTTCCCATGTAGTTAAGATAATTCTCATTCAATAACAAGATGGGAAAACATCAAATCAAAATATACTGTTGAACAGTTAAGGTTGATGTCTGGTTTTAGTAAGCTGTCCAATTTTCTTTTTGAGTGTGGTCTATATCTCAGTAATTTTCCACCTTTATTCTTCTCTTTGTGGTCCACTTTGTCACCTGCCACCATCTGTTTCCTCCTCAGTGATTTCATTCTCACTGACTTCTCTGACTATTTAGACAGCTCTCCCTGTTTCTAAACATGTATCTCAATGTTTGGCATGATCTTCACACTTCTCTCCGTCACCCTCCTCAGTAAAACCTGTCTAGCTAGCAGACAAGCACTTTGAAACTCCATATCTAGTTTGTCATGCTACTAACCTATTCTTTTTTTGGCATACAAATGTCAACAGGTAGGATCAAGTGGAAAGAAGCATGAAAGGTTAATTCCCCAACATCAACATCAACTATAGGAAATGCACTTGCAAAGTGGAGCCCCTTGAATAAATTGTGGTCTGTGACATCTACTAAATTAGAATGCTTCCATCACAAGGAAGACAAAATTAGGCTGTTCCAATATCATGGCTCAATGGTCAGAGAACAGAAACTGTCCATACACAGAGCTTTTCAAACATACGAAGTCACTATAAAGGTTTAATCAAAGAATGAAGCATGGGTGCCAAAATTCAAAGGAACATTGTCAAACAATTATTTATCTAAATGTCTTTTAAGACTTGGTCAGCTGAGGGTGCACCTCAGCTGTAGAGTGCTTGACTAACATACACAGCGCCCTGCATTTGATCTCTATCTCCCCTCCCCAAAAAAGGAATAAAGACTTAGCCAAGAGTTTTCTGTCATTACTATAGTTAAAAAATTTAAATTATAACTTTGTGTAATAGAAAAAAGAATTTCTAATAGTTCTATCATCTATCTTTATCTATCATCATCTGTCTCTCTGCCATCCATCTATCATCTATCTATCCAATTAGTTAGCAACTTTGTCTGTGGAATAGAAGCTGTGTGGTGAATTAAAAAAAAAAAGGATCCTTTTAAGGAGATTATAAAGTAATTTATGAGACAAATATTTTTACTCATTGATATTTTAGGATCAATATTCCTATGATATAATAATTAGATTAAAAGACAGAAACATAAAAATGTGTATAACTTTATTTGACATTGGAGCCTTGAGAAATCAAGCCTAAAAGAAAGAAAGAAATGTACATTTTATGAAGAGCCATGCAAAAGTGTGATTAAAGGAAAAAGACAGGATTAAGGGGGAGCTGTCCAATGGCTTCTCTCCCATGTCCCTGTCTACTCTCTTGCTCTTGAAATGGGGAAGACCCTCTAATGTGAGGCTCTGATGATGTGCTAGAGAAGGCTCAAGAGCAATGTTCTGGCAGGCTTTAGGGGTAATGACACATCAGAGAAATACATCTCTGTTTCTGCTACTTTCTCATATGGCAAGTTACTATATTTTGACATCGTATTTCCTTACATTTATCAAAGTAGCATTGTATTTATAATCAGAAATAAATGAAAATCTGGACTATTTTTTTATTTCAAAGTTTTTTTCTTTCCAATTTTTTTCTGTGTGCTATATTTCCAAAAAGATTTTTTAAAATTGGGAATGTATAAATAAATACAATGAAAACTTGCATTCCTTCATTTCTTCCTTATTTTTTTGTCACATGATCTTATTGTGTGTGGTGATTTGAGTGAGATGGGCTCCCACAGGCTCATATATTTGAATTCTTGGTCACCAGCTGATGGAACTGTTTGGAAAGAATCAGGAGGTGTGACCCTGTTGGAGAAGATGGGCCGCTGGAAATGGACTTTGTGGTTTCAAAAGCCCATGGCATTCCAGTTGGCTTTCTCTCTGCTTAGTGCTTATTGATAAGATATAAGCTCTCAGCTACTTTCCCTATACCATGCGTGCCTGCCTGCTCCATGCTCTTTGCCATAAAGATTGTGGACTCACCCTCTGAAAACTGTAAGCCCCAATAAAGTTTTTCTTCTATAATTTGCTTTGGTCATGAAGTGACTTCAAATTAATAGAAAAGTAGCTAAGATATAGTATAATTAAGGCTGAATTTGAATTCTTAATTTTTATTCCCCGAGAACTGGATGCCATGTATGTGTCACTATATATTGCTGAAATTAATTTCTTAGTAAGAGATTGACAAGAATTTGTATGTACAAACGCTGATTTATTTAACTCATATTTAGAAGACTAGTCATTTGAATCCATTTGTAATAGTAAATATAAGGAAGACAGAAGTACATACAGGAATGTTAAGATAAACCAGGAATAAATTCAGTGCTCAAAATGAACTAATTATACTCATGATTCCTAGTGGTGAAATAGTGAAGGATCCTTATGAGAAGGATTAATGAAGATCCCAATCCACAGATTTTAGTAGCTTAGATGAACACATTTTTTCTATGCATTAGACTCAAAGCCTATTTATCAAGAACCTTCCAAAAAGAAGACATGATGTGATAGAATAGACAAGCTACTAAACAATAGTATTTCAATTAATGCCATTTTTGTTTACAAAAAAACCCAGACAAATACAGAACATTTTACATCTTATCTTTGCTATATTAATTTGTTATAATAGAATTGATATTTATACAGATTACCATACAGAGTAGTTTAAAGCCACACATTTATTATCTAAAGTCTCTAGAGATCAGAAGTCTACAGTAGGTCTTACGGTGGTCCTAAAATCCAGGTGACAAAGGCCTTGCAGCCCTAGAGGCTCCAGAAATAACCTCTTTCTTGTACTTTCTAGCTTCCAGAGTCAGACTGCATTTCTTGGTGTCTAGTTCATCACTCTGACTTCTGCTGCTGTCATTGACTTTTCTATGACTCTCTTGTTAGGACAATTGTAATTCAATATAGCCCAGTTACCTTGGCAGAATGATAATTTCTGCATTTGGAAGACTTTACATCTCTTCCGTTACTACACATTTTTGGAATTATGATAAGGCCATATTTAAGGATGATTAAATGTCTATAGATACATCTCTCTGGTTCTTTTGTCTAATCTAGAAGAAAGAGATGAACTACACAAACTCAAGGCAATTTCCTGGATTAATATGGCTTATCTCAGTAGATATTTTAATTAACATTGACAAGCAAACAGTTTTAAGCTTTGCTCACTATTGGTAGCCTAAATGAAGTCTATTATGTTTATCTAAAGGCAGATCTAATAATTGTACCTTGCACAAAACAACTGCTATCTGTGGTAGAAATTGATGGCTTTAAATATGCATTTGTTGAAAGTTACCATCCTTTGAATAGAGTTGTCTAATTACAGCTAATTCAGTTCTGCTTGTTAAAACAAGAAAAGTTGGCAAAAGACTAGATTTTCCTTATAATACAATAAAGCATGCAACATTTTAATTTATATACTTAAAAATATACATAGTATACCTATAGGCATTAAAATTCTCAGAAAATCAATTTAATTTATGTAAAAATTTAATTAAAAATTTTCCATGGAAAATGTTTGCAAAATATGCTCCTATATGGAAATAAACTTATTTAATAATTTAAGAGTAATTGTCAAAAATGAAGATGAAGGTCATTTTGCCTAGGCACATGGCATTCATATGGACAATACTCAGGTTGTGTAGGGACACCCAGGTAATAGAAGTCATGTTGTTTATAAGGGTAAAATCAATTTGCCATTAGCACATGGGAAAACATCTTTCTATGTTGTAAAACAAAGAATTATGAGTCCAACTAAAATTATCTTAAATTTTCAATACATAAGAAAACATATATTACTATGATAGAAAAGTCTATTTTGACAACTCAGATTATGCAGTTTACAGGCTTACATAACATCTCTAATACATTTTTCTATTCTTACAGCCAAAGTCAATAAAGAAATAAATGAACAAACAAATAAATATGAAGCATACTAACAATGTTCTATAGCTAAGATGATAGAGATAATGCATGGAGATAACTAGTGCAGGGATGGTCAAAAGCACTGCCTCTATCTGTACTTTTGGAACTCCTAGATACCATCAGCAGTCACTCCCTGAAAAACTTAGTCTTGAAGCTGATAAAGACAGAGTCAGTTTTCTCTTCTTTTCTTTTCTTTCATTTTCATTTTTTAAGGTTCTCTGTGTTCCTGGCTGACTCTCACTCAAAGAGTTCTTTCTGGCTCCCAGTGCTTTGGTTAAATACATACACCACCCAACCTGAGCTGTCTTTAGATTTTATAAGAAGCCAGAGAACAGTTTTAAAGAAGATGCCTAATGATCTAAAATATTTGCTCTCTTTTTCCAGTGATAGCCAATTTTCCTTCTGGAGAACCAAACCCTAATGTTCTCTATTTCTAAAAGTAATGCTATACAACCTTGACAAGCAAGTGTAGCATTGTGCAGAGTGGGAACAACCACTCTTGCTGACCACTTTTTCCCTGAGAAAGTTGGCTTTCTCCTTCCTAAGAGTTAGTTTAGAGTTGTAAGTGGGAGGGGCTAACTTTTAACCAACTGGTTCCTCACAGGAGGCTGTGCAGGGAGGGCATATGTCTCAATGATCACACCAAAAAACAGATAATGTGTAATTCTCAGCATATTTAGTCTTATTTGAGTTCTTATACAAATTCTCAAACAACTGATAAATTTCCACTGAGCATCTTTTATTATTCTAAACACACTAGTTTTTCTATTCTATTAAGGAGATTATTAGTTTGATTGGGTGACTGTAAAGAAATACCATCAACTATGCCTTAAATAATAGAGATGCTTTTGCACGTTATTGAAAACTTGTGAGAATCTTGTTCCTTTTATTTGTCTATTATATACTTTTTAGATTTTCTTCTATGGAGTCCTTTCTTCATAACAAAGTTCAGGCTTTCATAATATAGATTAGAGTAAAAGTATGCTCTTTTGTATCTGGATTTTGTGGTGGTATGTTACATATTTAATAAAACCTGAAATATCCCGAGAGAGCACACAGTAAAATCCTAGGCAGACAGCTCAGAAATTTCTTGATCCTTGAGTATAAGGACAAACAGCTGAGATTCAATGGCACACACCTTTAATCCCAGCATAGGGAAAGCCTGGGAGTGGTGATTTACACTCTTAATCCCCTAACTCCAGAGTCAGAGTTTTCTGTGTTTCTTTGAGTTCAAGGCCACTACCAAATAGAGTAGTTCTTGCCTTTAATCTTAAACTGGATAGGATACAGCTGGCAAGAGGGGAAACCAGCAGAGGCAGAAGTGACCAGGATCAAGGCTGAGGAACTTGGAAGATAGCTGGGTGAGATTTGACTGTGGTGTTTCCTCTCTCTGATATTTCAGCCTTTCCCCAATATTTGGCTCTGAGTCTCTTTCAATGCAATCCGAATTTGTGCTACAGTTAAGTTTGGAATATTCTGGGATCTTGGTTAATCTATTCCTTAGATAAGCAAGGTAACTATCAGGAGCTGTGGCTAAGGATCAGTAGTAGGGTTATTATACTACTTTATTAGGAAAATGTAACTTCAACTATCAACGCCTTTTCTCTCATGATCATCTAGGGTCATTTACTTGACTTACTATAGTTGTTGACTATTTATGTCCCTTTGCCCCCAGTTTCAAATGTGGAATTCTAACCCTCAGTGCATCTAATTGTAGCTTTATCTGAACACAGGTTGTTTAAAAAAAGTAGTTATAATTTACTGAGGTCTCTAGGGAGAAACATCCAAATTTGGCTTATGTCTTTGAAAAAGAGAATATTAGGATTTAGACAGACATAGGGAACTATGTGAAGACTAATGAAGATGATATCCATGAATCATGTTCAAATTGAGGAAGGGGTTGTCAGTAGGCAGCAACCAGGCTGGCCTTGATCTTAAGTGTCAGTTCTATACAAATCTGTGAAATCTTGTTGGATTTCTTAATGAAATTCTCTTTTTGTAAGCTTCTTATTTAACCTTCAATTCTCCTACATGTAACCTTGTCCTGATCACTATGACAACTGAAATGTGAACACATTTTTCCTTCCCCCTCACCTGAACACGTGTTTAGCATTCAGATCTGTCTGAATAGGAATGTGCCACAGAAGTACTATGGTGTCTACTCTCCACTTATGATCTGCGCCGCCAGAGCACACCTGGTGTTTGTCAGAGGCAGGGTGCCAGGCTCTGGTCTCTGTTGTGCTGGGATTAATGACATCAGGGGTTCCACCACACTTAAATTTGGGTCTTATCTGGGATGTGACCATGCAGAATGGAAAACTCAGATGGCATGTCTCTGCTGCCATAAACTGTGAAGCTGATAGTTTAAATACAAACACAAATATATTAGAAGCAGCTCAGGTCCCAGCATGTTTTTGCAATTATTTCTTGGGAAGGAAAAAAAAAAAAACCTTAAACAAAACAAAATGTAATTTGCTTTTGATAAGGGCATAGCAATGATATTATACAAATTCTTTATAATAAAAAAGCATTACTTTCCTTGCTTTCTCTGTCTCCTATTCTTTAAATTCTTATCAATTCCAATAACATTTATAAACATAAATTACATCTACGGAGTCTTAGGCACAGATGCCAAAATACCAATATGATTTATGTATTTACATTTGTGATTATTACCATTATTTATGTAGTTGGTTCTATAGGTCAGAGATCAGCATGTCATTTCTGCCAAAGGGCAGACTGTATAGAGTTCAGGCTTTCTGGCTGGATGATCTGCAACAAATATTCACTTCTACAGTCTTAGTCATCTCAGCTGCACTGCTGCATCCTGCTGCTGCTCCCTCCTCCATTACAACAGGAAAGCAACCATGAGAGTATTCCAAGAAAACTTTATTTCCAAGCAAGCACCATTCAGGGGAATTCAGTGGCTTATACAGAGAATTCTAGCATTCAAGAGACTGAGGCTAAGATGAGAAGGTTGTGAGTTTTAGGCCAGCCTGAATTATTTAGCAAGATTCATTCCTTTTTTCTATTAAAAAATTAAAACAATAATAAAGAAAAAAAAGAGAACTCTCACATAAATACTGTATGTAGGGGCTGGAATGATAGCCCAGTCTATAAAATCCTTGTAAGCATGAGGATATAAATGCAGTCCTCTAGAATCTCCCTAGAACTCCCCCTCCATCCCCCACCCCCCACCTTCCACCCCTACCACATACCTTAATAGCATGTACTTTTAATCTCAGTACTGGGGAGGCAGATGCAGGAAGATCACTTTCACTCACTCATCAAATAAATCAGTTTTACTTGCTCCCCAAAGAAATCTACCACAAAAAGCAAGGTGGATGACACCTGAGGGATTACAAGCATTGTTATTTTCTAACACATACATACATATCACATAGGACGATTTTACTTGCTCATTGATACATAAGTCATTATGAACCATTCACTATACACTAAGTATTATAAAGTAAAGACTGCAAAGAAAAGATCAAATTAGAATTATAAAGCTTATTGATTAACAAAAAGGTGTAAAGGATATTAGAATGGGAAATACAGAGGATTTGTGCTATTTCAGCACAAAGGCTCTCCTGTGGTTTAGAGTTTAGATGAATCTTTTTTTAGATGTAATGTTTAATCTGAATGGCAAAGGGTGAATAAATATTTAGATTTGATATCGTTCAGTAGATAAACACATGAAAATTTTGGATATCAACATCACCTCAGGTGACAGCTCAGACCAAGGACATCTTCATCACCTTTGGTGATAACACTGAATAAGGTACACCAACACAGCTCTTGAAACCAGACAGAGCCCTAGACAGCAGCTGGACCATGGAAATCAACATTGCCTCAGGTGGCAGAGCAGACTATTTACATCAATATGGTCCCTGATAGCAGGATCACCAGCAGATATCAACATGGCTTCAGGTGAAAGGCAACACAGACCACAGACATCCATGTGGCCTTCAGTGGTAACACTGTCCATGGGAATTAACACATTCCTGAATGCTGTAGGACCATGGACTTCAACATGAACATAAGGCTTCAAGATGGCTTGGGGCAGTAGACTACAGAAACCAAGGTGACTTCCAGGGGAAGCAGGAACCATAGAGGTCTTTTGAGGAGGTCCAATATAGACAATGGATCATTCTTCATGTCAGACATTCTGTCATTGCTCAGAATCAGAATGATCATGCAGCTGGACATGTTCAGGAGGAGGCTGAGGCTTCTGCACACCACCCTACCAGCCCTACTCAGTGAGGACATGTTTCCCCTTCCACCTTTTCTTATACCTGTCACCACCTCTCTTCATCTCACACTCACTCCTCTGTTCTTCCATCTCTCCTGCCTCTCCATTGTGTATTCATTCATTGTAGTGACATTGGGAACAGCAGTGTGTCACATGGTGTAATTTTTATCTATCTATCTATCTATCTATCTATCTATCTATCTATCTATCTATCTGTCTTTGCCTATATGACTTTACATGAAAATATTCATTGTAAAGGGTCATAGGTCTGGTTCAGGGTTTCTGGAGGTTTTTTGTTTGTTTGTTTTTTGTTCTTGTTGTTTGTTGTTTTGTTTTTATTTTTGTTTTTTTGTTTGTTTGTTTTTGAGACATAGTTTCTCTGTGTAGCTTTGGAGCCTGACCTGAAACTCACTCTGTAGAGCTAGATGACCTCAAACTCACAGAGATCCAACTGCCTCTGCCTCCCAAGTGCTGGAATTAAAGGCATATGCCACCACTGACTAGCTGATTTCTGGTTTCTGAATCACCATAAATACTAGACCATTGTAGAAACCTATTGCCCATAGTCAGGATGATGTTGTGCCTAAGCAGAGCATCTGAAGACAGGTTCTGTGTGAGATGCTGGCTGTCACATACATCCCTACTTTAGGTGACTGCTGCCTTTAGGTGAGGCTCCCTGGCTGAACCTTTGTGTTTGCAGCCTGGAACAGCACCTCTACCATGCACTCTCCCTCTTCCAGAGGGACAAGCAGCAATGGCTGTAGGCACTGCTGCTCTGTGTTGGGGAATAGCAGACCTAGGACTGGCCCTGTTCAGTAATGACATGTTTCCAAGGGAGCTCCAGGAGGTTGTATATCACTTTGTTCTCCATGCCAGCTGCCCACGGCTCACTAGCAGCACAGGCTACAGTCACAGGCTAGTAAGTCTAGGTTCATCCCTATACAGTAATGACATGTGTTTCACTTTATTAGAGACATATGCCAGAGCATTGTCAGTCTTAATTTGTACAGGTATTCCCATGATGGCCATAATTTCTAGCAAATGTATGATTATAGAATCAGCCTTTTCTAAACTCAAAGCAGCTGCCCATTGAAATACTAAAAATGTATCTACTGTATGATGCACATATCTTAATTTTCCAAATTCTGTAAAATGAAATATATCCATATGCCAAATTTCATTTCCATGTATACCTTTAGGATTACTTCCTGCTGGTAATGGAGTTTGATTATAGAAGAAACAGGTAGGACATCTTTTTACAATTTCTTTGGCTTGTTTCCAAGTGATTAAGAAATATTCTTTTAAAAATCTTTGTAATTGTTGTGATGTTTTTATGAAACTCTGATGCCTTTGGCACATTTTCTAGTAATAATTGATCAATTTCATTATTACCTTGTGCATGAGGGCCTGGTAGACCTGTATGGATCAGATGTGTGTTGTATAGAAGGGATGGTTAATATTCCTGAATATTTCTTGCAACAGAATAAATAATGAAATTAGTTCTGATTCATCATTAATAAAATTATCAGTTTCAATATATAAAACAACTCTTTCTGTAAGGATTCCTGGCATTCCACGTAACTAAGCCAACTCGGCTCAGGTGAGATGTACCTTCTACAGAAGCACCTCCCTGGACCCATGCCACATAACCGTACACGCCCCCTCTCTTAAAAGAGACTGCGAGCACATGCTCTGGTCCTTTTCTCTGTCCCCTGACTCCTGTCCTGCTCCTCTGCTTCTGCACCCACCTGGGAATCCTCTCTTAAATAAACTCTAGTGTGTGGCCTTGATAGTGTATATTTGCTTTCACACTTTCTGCATATTCAGAGTCAGTGATTACATTAAGAGGTTCTGTAAAATTCACTAATGCAGTTCTGATAGCATATAATTCTGACTTTTGAACAGAAATGTAAGGGCTTTGAGCTACTTTACTTACATTTTTGGAATTGTAACCTGCCTTTCCTTATTTGTTTGCATCAGTATAAAATGTAGGAGCTCCAGAAATTGGTGTATACTATACAACACAAGTAATAATACAGTTAGTTTTCTTTAGAAATTCAATTCTTTTGCTTTGAGGATATCTGTTGTTAATCTCTCCCAAAAAAAAAAAAAATTACTGCAGGCTCTTTGTTAAGGTTCACTTTCTGCCTACAATTGGTCAATTTCTTTATTAGTTAAAGGAACAACAATATATGCTGGGTCCATTCCTGTCAATTGGCAAAGTCTTAATTTTCCTTTAAAATCAAATCAGAAATATATTGTACACTTGTCTTTATTTTCTTACTTGGTTTATGTGGTAGAAATATCTAGTCCAACACAATATATTTCACTTACATTAAAATTCCTGCAGGAGAATGCTTAGAGTGTAAAATAACCAGACTGCAATTAAGGTCTAGATCCACATGATCCACATATACATCCTGTTATTTCTTTTTCACCAAAACCAATTCTCTTTCATCTTCAAGTGACAATTCTTTCTGATTATTTAAGTCCTTATCACCATTTAAGGTTTTGAGCAAATTATTCAGTTCATCCTTTTTTATCCTGATAGGGGTCTGTAAATTGGAAATGTCTCCTAGCAATCTTTGACAATCATTAAGAGTCCACAGTCTATTTCTCCTGATTTGTACCTTTTGGGATATAATTTTTTGTTGACCTATCTTGTATACTAAATAATTAATGGAATCTCCTCATTGTATTTTTAGGAGCAGTTTATAATCCCTAAGCAGGCAAATTTTTTTCACTTCTTCAAATGCTCTTTTTAATGTATCTATATTTGAATCAGCCAACAAAATATCATCCATGTAATGTCAAACTATGGGAATTTGTTTTTATCATTTATAATGGCTTTCATACAAAATATTGGCATAGAGTGAGACTATTTAACATTCCCTATGGGAGAACCTTCCATTGTTATCTTTTTACTTGCTGAGAATTATAAGGGGTCACTATGAAGATAAATTTTTCTTTGTCCTGTTTTTGTAGAGGTATTGTTAGAACCAGTCTTTTTTATTATGATTTTTTAATCTTAATAAAAGTCAATGTGGGGTTGGAAAAAGATAGGGTGCTAGGGAAACCTCCAAGAACTAACAGGATGTCCCTAGCTAGGTATCTAACCAAGAGTGAAGGTGTTGCCTAAACAGGACTTCCCCTACTATCAAATGAATAGCCACCCTAAGTGCCATCACAGAACTTACATCCAACAATGTCAGTGATACATGGTAGAGTCAGTAGATACATGGCTGAGCACTGGGCTGAGTCACTGGTCCAGCTGATAGCGGGGGAGGAGAATCTATATGAGCAAGGGGATAGGGACTATGAGGAAAGTTCTCACAGTGATGGCTGGCTGGAGCTCCGGGGAGATCACTGAATCAAGAAAAGGAACTAGGTCCTCCAAGGATAGGCGACTGTCCACTGTAATTTTGGCTATTTGAAAGCTTTAGGTTGTTTTGTATAATCTTATAAGAAAATGTTGAGATTGGTTCTTTAAATTCCTCTGAGTTTGAATATTTTTCCATTCTCTTAAAACACTTTTCTAAGACTTTCTTCCTGTCATTCACATTAACTGACTTTTTCAACAATAAAGCAGAAATAATTAAGCAAATAATATTTGTAATAAACATAATAAGCATCCCATCTACATTATTTATCTTTTCCTTTACTGGTTCTAGATTCAAATCTAGGGTAATAGCAAAGAAAGATCAAGCACCATCCAGTGCCTTAACAAAATTACCCTTTTTAAGAAAACCCAATTTACTCACCAAACTAGTTGTCAGTGACAATTCAGACAATTGTGAAGTGGGGCAGCTACTTAGTGTAGTAGCAGGCCAAGGTGGGTGTCAAAAAAAAAGAAAACTCCCACAACCCACCAGGAGAGGGAAGCCACTGTGCAAAACCCTTACCCAGATGAACATGGAGAAGAAACATGTGTGGTTGGCTCTACCTAAGTCTAGAGGCTAATTTTGAACAGAAAGCCTAGCCCACTAGTAATTACTCCTCTAGCCATGTATTGCTCTGTCTGGTAAATGGCTGTTATTGCAAATTCATACCCCCAAAATTGATTACCAAATATTGCATGAATTCTAGTAAAAACTCAGAGGAAGATATTGGGGAAAAGCTTGAATATCAGAGAGAGGAAACAAACCACAGTCAGTTCTCACCCAGGCAACTTCTCAGGCTGAACAGGGTAAATACTACCTTCAAGAGTCCTCAGCCTATCTAGTGGCTTCTGCAGAATTCCTGAATGTCTGCCTCCTCTGCATTAAATATCTTCCCTGCCCAGTTGTTTCATGCTCAGCTTAACTCTACACATAATGCTAGAGTTAGAATTAAAGGTACAAGCACCTACAGTTTGGTTGTTAGGCCTTGAACTCACAAAAATAAAGATCTCTGTCTCCTGGGTGATGGGATAAAAGGTGTAATAATCCCTGTGGTGGGATTAAAGGCATGAGTCACCTCTTTCTGTCTATCATGGCTTGACTGTGGGTGATTCTATTCCCTGAAATTCCAGGCTGGTTTTATTAAATATAAAATATATCACCACAGACATGTTTCTGTTGAAGCTTCAGGACTCTGCACAGCAAACTCTTCTTGGTGACAGGTATGTTTGTATGCTTCAGGTATCACTATTACTCTGCACTCTCCATTTCCCAGTGGGCAATCAGCATAGGCTGCAGGTATATCAGTCTTCTGGCTGGCCTAGGGTAATATTTATTTCATTTCCTATTACTGAACATATATGCTATCTCTTTGAATTTCTATTCAACCATTTTTTAAAGCCCAGACAAATATCTACTCTGAATTGATGACATTTCCCAATGAGATTGGAGGTCTGGGAATATATGTCTGAAGACAACATTAATTCTGAAACAGTCACTGGATATGGGAAGGCCAGGCTTGTTTCTGTCACCTCACTCAGCAATGTTAGAGTAGAGAGTTGTGAGCAGGTGACAGTGAGGTGATGCTTGAGAATGCAGAGAGCACTTGGAATCAGAGTACATGCCAGAGCAGATATGTCTTTTCTTTCCATTTGTTTCTCAGATTTGTGTTGCAGATCTTAGACATTCCACCCTATTTCCTAACATTGGAAGATGTCAGGAACACTTTATGTGAATACACAAATGTGTGTGTGTATGAATATGTGTGTGTGTGTGTGTGTTTATAGTGTATGTGTGCATGCATATGTGGTTTTGGGTTGCTTTCCATGTTTGTCTATTATTATTGCTTATTGACATGTAATTTAAGAAATTCTAAGTAAACATTATAACTGAAATTTACTTATCAGATTATAATCACTGTGTTATGGAATTAGTAATCTGACTTTCTCGACCAAAAATCATATCAGATAATGCAACTCTTAAAAAAAGGGTATGAACAATTTATATATTTTACACATGTAATAAATTGTATGTAATACATTAAATTTGAAGGAAACTAATGTAGATATTTTAAAAACATTTAACATCTAGCTTAATATTGCCTATTATAAATTTTCTCAGATGTAATTAAACTAAAAAATGTAAATAAAATAATTATTTTTTACTTTATAAGATATAAAAATTATAGTCTCACAGAAGAGAGGCCTTTTTAATCTGTTTCTATTATTGCAACCTGGATTTATTTATGGCTTCTTTTTCATCCTACATTGAGCATAAGCCCCATCTTTTAATAAAGAGAGAGGAAGCAATAGACAAAGGACAGAAAGATACAACAATATATTTTTTAATGTTTCCTTTTTTACACACACTCTTTTAGATAGAGTATTATCATGTTACCCTGGCTAGCCTGGAATTTGCTAGGTAGAGCAGTCTAACATGCACACTATATATACATGTATGTGTATATGTCTGTATATATGAGGAAGAAATTCCTAAGAGTCTATCTGGGAGTAGATAAATGGGTGTTAATAAAAGGAAAGGCATTTTAATGAAGTAGAGAGCCCGAGATACTATTATCTTTCATGCTGAAATCATTGCATAGTGATTTCTTATCACATTTGATTTACTTTTTGATGCTTTGGTGAAATATGAAATCTGTGCATCTTATCTGGACATTCAGATCAATGACATATACATTAGTAGGTCCATAAAGCTGAATCACCTACTGACATGCTAGTTATCTCAGTCTTTGCAACTAGTATGCATTCACAATTGAGAAGCCATGGAAAGAAACATTCCTCGGAATAGATTCCTGTCCATGAATGATACATGTTTGTATTTGGAAGAGCACATAGATAACCTCAGATTTCCTCAAAGAAACATAGTTCTCTTTCTACTAATTGTTGGCATTTCCCATGCTATTTTCTTGTAAATAGTATAAATAGAATATTTATGATCATGATATTTTCTTTGACTCAGAGAAGGACGTTTTGGCAACAGTTTGAGAATCTTTAACATCTTAAAACAATTTTGGTTTGTTCTACTTTTGATAAAACAAGTAGCCTTGGGGTATTTTCCTCTAACTTAAAGCTGTGTGCTTTGTGAAGGAAACTCAATCCTTACATTGCTGATTGGCTTACACTTAAATCATTAGGATGCTGTAATGTAAGACTACTTTCTATGTCTTTAAAATAATCTCTTTTCTCTTAAATCAGAAAGCTCTGTTTTTCTAAGAGTAAAAAACTTGGAGACCCAACATTGAAAGAAAGCCTGTTTGAATGTATGAAAGCAGGGTAGGTTCTTTATTCATATTTCTAACCTCAGAGATGTCTATCACTTGGTAGTTTTTAATCAAATATTTTTGATGGAGAGTTTCTACCCATGTTCATTTAGCTCAGTATTATTATGATCTTGCTAGCATCCCTTTTTTAGAAGTAGATCTTAACACCTGTTAAAATATATTTTTAGTTTTATGTGTTTTCTAATTCTAGAATTTCTAGTCATTGCAGTAAAGGTATTCTAAATTGTGTTTCAGTTTAAAATATTAAATATAAATGCATCATATTAAAAGTTGAGTATATTAATTATAATATGTCAATACTATTTTAATTTCTAAACAAAGCTTATATAGTTTTATTGCTACATTTTTTAGAAGTTGTTCCCTATAACATCATATTTGAAGAAAAAATAAAAAAGAACAAATGTTTATTCTTCCTGATTATTTTCATTTAAAAATCCTGAGCTCCAAATTATTTTAATACACTATTTTATTTTTGTAGCCCAGGCTGACCTTGAACTTTCCCTGTCCCCCCAAGTGAAAGTGAATTTTTGATTATCTTGACTTTAGATCCACAGCAATAGGGATACAGGAGTTTTGTACAAGGCTGCATACAGAAGCCATTACCTCATACCTGCTAGGCAAGAAGTCTACTATGTAAGCCAAATCTCCATCCCTAAACTATTATTCTCTCAAAGCATAAGAGATAAAATCTCCTCCAAAATTCATAAAATTACAACTAGGAGCATATTACATAATCTCAATGTATCCCATGTATTTTAGCATTTATTCTTAATCTTTGACATTTCTATAATACAGATATAATTTTACATTTTCACATCTACATGCACACACATAAAATTACAATGTATGGATATTCTACAATTTATTGTACAATTATGCAGAAATAAAGACATGAACATATCTATACACATATAGTCTTGTTTTATATAATTATATACCAATATTATGTGTTTTAATATATATGCCTATTTGTGTTATAGGTTTATATTTGATTTCTAATGATTATAAGTATGTACTATTTTCAAAAACTAATATACACAGCCCAATAATTGAAATAATCAGAAAAAACCAAAGATTCCATCACTCTTCATTGAAGTGGCACTAGTATTTTAATTAAACCTTTTTATATGCACATATGTATTTTCTTGAATTTTTATTTGTTTCAAGTACCACTTTACTTAAAATGTGACATATTTATAAATATTATTTCTCAAACTCTGTTATCTTCAAAATTCCTCACCTAGTGTTATTCAATTTTTTTTAGTATGAGTTGGGAATAAGCTTATTGTGTTTGGGAAAATTACAGTTGGTAATTTTAATGACATTAAATTACTTCTTAGAGATTTAAGAGAAAATTATTATGAGTTTAAATGTTGAAATTTTTCCCAATATTTTAAAATTGTGCAAATGGAGGAGCCAAATATTTCAGTTGATTTTTTTTGTTTCTTTGTTTCTTTCCTACTGAAGGTATATTTTTTTCTTCTATTTTATCATCTTAGCTTTTAAAAATATGCATAATGTCTTTCAATGTATTATTGATAATAAGTATTTTATATGCATGGTTACTACCAAAGAAGTAAACAAATTAAAATACTGACTTTGGTAATTCTCATATGTATCTAATCACCATATACTTAAACACATATATGTTGCAAACATTTGGGTTTTTTATTATGAATAAAGAAGTCACATTTTCTATCCCTGTATATCCTTATTTAAGGTCCCTTCTCCCTCCCACCACATCAGGTCATTCTTTCTTCTCCATATCTCCCCATGGCCCCCATGGGCAGGCGGTCCCAAGGTCCCATGGTCCCAATATTGCTTAGTTCAGCCTTCACGCCTGGCAAATTCAGTTTTCTCTCTCCAACATCAAGACTGAGTCAGATGTTTCTCTAGAGGGAGTGGGCTCCAAGGAGTCAGTGCAAGGCTGTTCAGTGGTTTGCAGCTTTGGTATGCTTTACTTTTTTTGTTTGTTTGTTTAGAGTCCACTAATGAGTCAGTACATCCCCTGCTTATCTTTCTGGGTTTTGTGATACCTCGCTCAGGAGGATATTCTCCAAATCCATCCATTTGCCTGCAAATTTTAGGATATCATTTTTTCTTACTGCTGAGTAGTAAGCAAACATTCTTAATGCATAATGTCAAATGTATGAACTGCAAAAGGCAATCAACATGCAAAATTCTCTTATTGTTCAGTTGAGCCCTAATGTTGAAATTTTTGATGTATTAATTTTAGGTCCACTAATCTGGGTTTTAAAACTGAGAAATATTTTCTTACTAATTCATGATCTTACGTTTTTATATTTAAAATTACATTTAATAAAATACATAAATAAAAAAAGAAAAAAAGAGTAAAACGGCTCAGCAGATAAAAGTCATGCAACTATGCTTGACATCCAGAGTTTAGTCTTCTCAACCACTATAGTGGAAGAAGAGACTCACCTCCTATGCTAGCCCTGTATTCACACACACACACACACACATGCACATTGGTACATGCATGTATACACATAAAGAGATGTATTGCACATAAATAAAAATTAAAACTACATTTACCATTTTAATATAATTTATAGTAGAACCAATGTTTTACTATATTTGTATTTAAACACACAAATATTTATATTACCAAAAGTAAGATTGGCATTTCTTCAAAATCAGTGTCATTAGTTTATCTTTCTTTTAAAAATGTACTTATTTATGCATCAAAATAAAAATGAAGTATGTAAGCACTCAAAACCAGAAATTAGATGTGAAAATTGAAAGCTTGAAGGTAGATACACTGAAACATTGCAATATAGACATAAAGTCTTCTCTTCTTCTTATGCCTGTGGATGTAATGAGTATTTCTCTGGGCTACCAGCTCCCAAATAACAACAGAGACTTTTCATTAATTATTTAAGCTCAGCTTTAGTTTTGGCTTGTCCCATTAGCTCATAACTTAAATTAACTCATTTATATTAATCTACAATTTGCTAAATGACTTTACATCTTTTTTTCATTCTGCATGTGTGACTCTCTCCATGTCTCATGGCATCTGACACATGCCTAGGTTCATCTCCTGCTTTCTCACTTTGCCAGAAAGTTCAGACTATACCTCCTGCCTAGCTACTGTCCATTCAGCTTTTTATTATACTAATCACAACAATATATTTTTACACAGTGTACAAATATTCCACAACATTTTCTCATTTTTGTCTAAATAAAAAGAAATGGTTTTAACTCTAACATAGTAAAACTACATAAAATAAGAACAATTATCAGGTAAGAATTATATTCACAATGTCCACTTCACTTGTTTTTGGCAAATTCAGAGAAAATACCCCATTATCTATCCTATCTAGGTGAGTCAAAAGTTTTGTACCTAATTTTCTTTCTATCCTAACTTGTATCACCAACACAAAGCTATCATTTTAGAACTCAAAACATTTTCTTAGATTAACAACATAAGCTTTTATATTTCTCAACCTTTTAAACTTTACATCTCTTATATAAGTTTCTTTTCTGAGTTTGGTAAAAGAAAAACTGTAACTATAACTATCTCATCTTCAACTTTATCGGAGATCCAAGAAGGAAGTATTACCTGAGTAACAGAAAAGACAGCACAATTTCTAAAACTGTAGAAATGACACAGACATCTGGCTGCCTGAAATGTCTCTCAAAATTTCTCTGAAATTTTGGGGCATCCATCATTAGACTTTAGGCCTAGAATATATGAAAGACTGTTCTATAAAGCAGTAAATTTAAAAGACTATCCTACCTTGTCCTGGCACAGTTCAGCAGTCTCCTTCTTTTATGTTCTGCTCATCCATTGTAGACAGCATATTGTCAGCAGTGAAGGCAAGGGCAACTTCTTGCCCAGTGACTAACTTGTAGTACAAAGAAAGCAAACTCCATATGGAGGCTCTTTGATATTCATCAACCTTTTTTTGAAGTAAATTGTTGCTGCCAACAGCAGAGCAAGAAACATCTTAAATGCCCTATTCTGTAGGTTTTTTTTGAAATATTTAAATACCATCTTTCCATTTAAAATATATCTGTATGACTACGGTAACATACCAAACATGACTGTAAGTTTGATTGTTATAGACAGTTAACTATTAACCTGTATTTCTTAGTTATATGTTGCATTTTTAAAGACCTAACCTAAGAATAATAGGAATAGATGAAGGAAAAGACTTCAGAGACTTCTTAGCGCAGTATGCAGTGCGTCAGTCTCATAATCTGAAAGTTCTGAGTTTGAGCCTCAGAGATGGAGGACAAGAATACCAGCTCAAAGGCATAAATAATGTGTTCAATAAAATCATAGAAGAAGACTTTCCTAACGTAAAAAAGGAAATGCCTATAAAGATACAAGAAACTTGCAGAACACCAGATAGATTTAACCCACAAAAAAAGACTGCTTACTACATAATAAGTAAGCCACATAACATGCAGAACAAAAAAAATTCTAAGAGCTGCAAAAAAAAAGGGCCAACTTACCTATAAAGGCAGACCCATCAGAATAACACCTGACTATTCAGTGGAAAAAATGGAAGCAAGAAGATCTTGGTCAGAAGTTATATAGACACTAAAAGAACATGGTTGCCAACTTAGACTACACCCAGTAAAACTATCAATCACCATAGATGGAGTAAACAAGATAATTCATGACAAAGTCAGACTGAAACAATACCTGTCTACAAATACAGCTCTTCAAAAAGCATTAGAGGGAAAACTCCAACCTAAGATCCTAGACATACCCATGAAACCACAAACAATCAATAATCTCACAAAAAGGATCCCCGGAGTGGTCACTAATATCCCTTAATATCAATGGACTCAACTCACCTATAAAAAGAAACACACTAACTCAATGGATACAAAAACAGTAGCCATCCTTCTGCTGCATACAAGAAACATACCTCAACCTTAAAGACAGACAAAGGCTTAGAGTAAAGGATTGGGAAAGGATTTTCCAATCAAATGGCCCTAAGAAACAAGCTGGGGTTGCCATCCTAATATATAACAAAGTAGACTTCAAACTAAAATCAATTAAAAGAGACCAGGATGGACATTACCTATTCATCTCAGGGAAAATTGATCAGGACAAGATTTCAATTCTGAATATTTATTCCCCTAATGTAGGGGTACCTATCTATGTAAAAGAAATACTACTAAAGCTCAAATCCCACATCTACTGTCAGACCCTAATAGTGGGAGACTTCAGCACTCCACTTTCATCCTTGGATAGGTTAACCAGACAGAGACTCAACAGAGAAATAAGGAGTCTAACAGAGGTTATGATGCAAATGGATTTAACAGATATTTATAGAAGCTTCCATCCAAACGCAAAGAAATATACATATTTCTCAGCACCACATAGAACTTTCTCTAAAATTGACCACATAATTAATTGGTCAATAAATTGGTCAATAAAGCAAATATCAATAGATGCAAAAAATAGAAATAATCCCTCGTGTCATATTGGACCACCATAGTCTAAAGTTAGAGTTCAACAACATCAAAAATCACAGAAAGCCTACCAACTCATGGAAACTAAACATCACTCAACTGAACTACCTCTGGGTCAAGGAAGAAATTAAGAAAGAAATCAGTGTTTTCCTAGAATTTAACAAAAATGAATATATAATGTACACATACTTGTGGAACACAATGAAAGCAGTCTTAAGAGGAAAATTCATAGCACTAGATGCCTATATGAAAAACCTAAAAAAATCTCACACTAGAGAACTAACAGCACAGCTAAAAGCCTTAGAACAGTTAGAAAAAAACTCACCTAGAAGAAGCAGAAGGCAGGAAATAATCAAACTTAGAGCTGAAATCAATACAGTTATAACAAGCAAACAAACAAACAAAAAACAATACAAAGAATCAATGAATCAAAGAATTGGTTCTTGGAGAAAGTCAACAAGATAGATAAACCCTTATCCAAACTAACCAAAAAGCAGAGAAAGAATATCCAAATCAACAAAATCAGAAATGAAAAGGGGGACATAACAACATACCACCAGGAAATCCAGCGAATTATCAGGTCATGCTTTGAAAAATCTATACTCCACAAAAATGGAAAGCCTAGAAGAAATGGACGGCTTCTTGGAAAGGTACCATTTATCAAAATTAAATCAAGATCAGGTTAATTACCTAAACAGACCCATAACCCTAAAGGAAATTGAAACTGACATTGAAAGCCTCCTAAGTAAAAGAAGTCCAGGTCCAGATGGTTTCAATGAAGAATTCTACCAGACATTCAAAGAAGAATTACTACCACTACTCCTCAAACTGTTTCACACAGTAGAAACTGAAGGAGTATTGTCAAACTCTTTTTATGAGGCCACAATTACCCTAATACCGAAGCCAATCAAGGACATAATAAAGATGGAGAATTACAGACCCAATTTCCCTCATGAATATTGATGCTAAAATTCTCAACAAAATTCTAGCAAACCATATACAACAACATATAAAAAAATATCATCCACCATGATCAAGTAGGCTTCATTCCAGAAATGCAGGGATGGTTCAATGTATGAAAAAACCACATATGTTATTCATCATATAAACAAACTGAAGGAAAAAAACCACATGATCATATCCTTACATTCTGAAAAAGCTTTTGATAAACTCCAACATACCTTTATCATAAAAGTCCTGGAGAGATCAGGAATACAGGGAAAATATCGAAATATAATGAAGGCGATTTACAAGAAACCAACAGCTAACATCAAACTTAATGAAGAAAAACTCAGAGCAATCCCACTAAAATCAGGAACTAGGCAAGATTACCCCCTCTCCCCTTATCTATTCAATATAGTTCTCGAAGTTTTAGCTAAAGCATTAAGAGAATGAAAGGAGATTAAGGGGATACAAATTGGAAAAGGAGTGAAACTATCTCTATTGGTAGATGATATGATCGTATACATAAGTGATCCACAAAATTCTACCAAGGAACTTCTACAGCTGATAAATACCTTCAGCAATGTAGCAGGATACAAGATTAACTCAATGAAATCAGTGTCCCTCATATACACTAAAGATAAAAGAGCTGAAAAAGAAATAAGGGAAACATCAACCTTTATAATAGGTGCAAATAGAATTAAATACCTTCGAGTAACTATAACCAAAGAAGTAACAGACCTATTTGACAAAAACTTTAAATCAGTCAAGAAAGAAATTGAAGAGAATATCAGAAAATGGAATGATCTCCCATGTTCCTGGATAAGTAGGATCAACATAGTAAAAATGGCAATTCTACCAAAAGCAATCTATAGATTCAACATGCTTCCCATCAAAATCCAAACACAATTTTTTACAGACCTTGAAAGAACAATACTCAATTTCATTTGGAATAACATGAAAGCCAGGATTGCCAAAACAATTTTGCTCAACAAAAAACCTCAGGAGGCATCACCATCTCTGACTTCAAGTTATACTATAGAGGTACAGTAATAAAAACAGCCTGGTACTGGCATAAAAACAGACTTGTGGATCAATGGAATCAAACTGAAGATCTAGACATTAACCCAAAAAACCTATGAACACCTGATCTTTGACAAAGAGGCCCAAAATATTCAATGGAAAAAAAGATAGTATCTTTATCAAGTGGTGTTACCATAGCTGGATGGAAGTGTGTAGAAAAATGCAAATAGATCCGAGCCTGTCACCCTGCACAAAACTCAAATCCAAGTGGATCAAAGACTTCAACATAAACCCAGCCACACTGAACTTGATAGGAAAGAAAGTGGGAAATACCCTCCCACAAATTAGCACAGCAACTACTTCCTAAATATAACACCAGTAGCACAGACACTAAGACCAACAATCAATAAGTGGGACCTCCTGAAACTGAGAAGCTTCTGCAAAGCCAAGGATACAGTCCATAAGACAAAATGACAGGCTACAGAATGGGAAAAGATTTTCACCAACCCTATCAGTGACAGAGACCTGATCTCTAAAATATATAGAGAACTCAAGCAACTAGAGCCCAAAACCTTGAATAACTCAATCAAAAAAAATGGGATTCAAAACTAAAAAGGGGAATTCTCAGCAGAAGAATTACAAATGGCTGAAAGGCACTTGAAAAAGTGCTCAGTGTCTTTATCCATCAGAGAAATGTAAATCAAAACAACTTTTAGATACTACTTTACACCTGTCAGATTGGCTAAGATAAAAGACACAGATGACAGCCTATGGTGGAGAGGTTGTGGAGAGAGGGTAACACTCCTTCATTGTTGGTGGGCGTGATGTAAGCTTGTTTAGCCCCTCTGGAATGCAGTGTGGCGGTTTCCCACAGACCTGGGAATCAGTGTTCCCAAGCATCGAGCAATACCACTACTGGGCATATACCCTAAAGATGCACATTTGCACTCCAAAGGCATTAGCTCAACTATGTTTATAGCAGCATTACTCATAATAGCAAGAACCTGGAAACAACCTAGATGCCCCTCAACTAAAGAATGGATTAACCAACTCTGGTACATCTCTACACAATGGAGTACTACTCAGCAGTAAGAAAAAATGATATCCTAAAATTTTCAGGATTTGGGGGATCTCTTCCTGAGCAAGGTATCACAAACCCAAAAAGATAAGCAGGGGTGTACTCAATCATTAGTAGACTTTAAACAAAAAGCAAAGCATGTCCAAGCTGCAAACCACAATCACTGAACAGTCTGGGATCTGAAGCACCTTGGACCAGCACCTTAAAGCCCTTTCCTACTGACCCAGTCTTGATTTTGGGATGAGGAAAGCAGATCTGCCTGGAGTAGATGTTCAACTAAGCCACTTTGGGACCTTGGGACCTCATGCCCTTGTTTGGGAGGAGATAAAGTAATGTGGAGAAGAGAGAGTGACTGGGAGGGCTGGGAGGGTATAAAAAAATGAGACTTTAGTAATAATAAAAAAGGAAACAAATCTGTCATATTTTCCATGTGTTCTTCTTATGCTCTTATGATAAAGGAAGATTGGGCTTGAATTAACACTGTAAGACACAAGTGAGATCAGAGTACTTTCAATAATGTGTTTTGTGAGATATTGTGACATTCAGAGGAAAAAAAAGATGAGGAAAGAGAAATCAGTAAGAATTGTGGTGATATATTTTATATTTAACAAAATCAGTCTAAAATATCAGAGAACAGAATCACCCACAGTCACCAAATGGTGACCTACACCTTTAACCCCATCACTCAAAGACAGAGACATTTCTGAATTTTCCTGAGTTTTGAGACCTAACATTCAAGCAGTAGTAGCTCACACCTTTAATCCTAACTCTAGGATTATTTTATAGAGTTGAACCAGGAAGTAAAATAGCTGGGCAGGGAAAGATATATAAGGCAAGAGATGGCAGAAATTGAAGATTCTGTAGAAGTGACCAGTCAGGCTGAGGATCCTTGAAGACAGCACTTATCCTGTTTGGCATGAAAAGTTGGTTGGGTGAGAATTGACTGTGGTTTATTTCTTCCCTCTGGTGCTCTAGACTGATTTTATTAAATATACAATATATTACCACAAACAATACTGTAAAATATGCCACTACATCTTGCCTGTGCAACACAGTAGAGCTGGTCCTGATGCCCCAGGTGTGGGAGAACAGACCCTGAGGGTGTGAAAGTAGGAGAACTGACCCCAACCCTTGTTCATTACTTCAAGGAGATGAGCTAGCCAGGGCAATGCTGGAAAGCCCTGTTCGTGAAGATTGGGGAGAGCTATCAGTGTGACCAACCCTGCAAACAATAGAGACCCAGACATAGGGTTATGTGTTGGCCCATCACAACATCCACGATCTGCTGGAGCACATGAAGGGGCTAAAGCTGCAGGGTCTCCCCAACACATGACCACAACAGGATATCCTAGAGGATTCCCAGTGAGGACCCAGCACTGATAGTTTAGCAGAAACCAAATGCCTTGAACCAGACCAATGACTCTTTGCTATGAATCATTGCAAGTAAAGTTATATGGACAAGAGATTACTCTGTGACTAACTGTGCCAAGCTACAGCTTTCATAATGAGATTATTTTTTCTTCTCTTAAATTTTATTTTATTTTGGTGGGGGTTTTGCAAGACATAGGGTGAATATGAGGAGATGGAGAAATGAATGTGATTGAGATACATAGTATGAAAGACACAAAAAAGAAAAAAGGTAAAAGAAAAGAGGATTGTAGAATGTAGAGATATGTTTTGGTGGAGCCAAAGTTGCTTTTCTCTGTCCTGTAACATGTGAAAGGACATACACAGGCTTTGAATGAATACAGCACAGTTCATGGTTCTCAGCCAGTGGACTGCACTCATATTCAGAAATGAGTTTGTCAGTGGTCACTGTAAAGATCTTGTCAACTGGATCCAATAAGTACCTATGTTATATAAGTCTGAGAATGAGGAATATCTTGCTCAGCCTTGATGCAGAGGGAGGCAGGGGCTTCATGTGCTTCATCTTGACATGCTAGACTTTGTTGACTCCCCACGGGAGGCCTTACCCTTTCTGAGGATTGGATGAGGAGGGGTTGGAGAAAGCTCTGGGTGAGCAGGAGTAAGAAAGGGAGGGGAAACTGTGGTTGGTGTGTAAATAAAACAAAGTTTTAGGTAAAATTGTTTTGAAAAAATGAAAATAAAGGAGAATGCTAGCCACCTGCTTCTTGCCTGCATTTAATCCTGAAGAAGCAGAAAGAGTGCAGCAACAGTTCCGAGCAAGGCAGGAGATAATATATACATCTACATCCACAGAGGGACAAACCACCACATCACAAGTAAAACTGACAAGATCAAGTATGGCAAGGTCTTAGTGGTCCTCCCTGGTAGATACTACTGTTCTCTTTCTCTTTCATCAGGTTTTAGAATCAGTCCCAAGGCTGCTTCTGACACCTTTTTTGGATGGTAATGTAAACTGCCCTCGATACCCAGATTCTGAGACAACTGATCCATGCACACTGTATATCTTGTGTTTAATCAAACATTAGTTCTTGATCTTTAGTACAATTTGCTGTTTCTTTCATCTAATATTTTTCTTTGATTACTGTTTGTTAATTTTATATAATAATTATTTTCATTATGATGTATCCATCTATGTATATATATGTATATATATATATGTGTGTATTTTGAGCATATCCTTTCCTCTCCTAATTTCTTCACTTATTTGTTGATCTTGTATGGTGAATTATACTTATTTAGATAATCTTTTTTTTTTTTTTTTTTTTTTTTTTTTTTTTTTTTTTTTTTTTTTTTTTTTTTTTTTTTTTTTTTTTTTTTTTTTTTTTTTTTTTTTTTTTTTTTTTTTTTTTTTTTTTTTTTTTTTTTTTTTTTTTTTTTTTTTTTTTTTTTTTTTTTTTTTTTTTTTTTTTTTTTTTTTTTTTTTTTTTTTTTTTTTTTT
>PVIH01000067.1:264299-430476 GCA_004025045.1 Sigmodon hispidus | reverse complement strand
CATCTATTTATTTATTTGCCTTGGTGTTTGCCTGGAACTGGAACTACAGACAGTTGTTAGCTGCCATGTGGGTGCTGGGAATCGAACCCGGGTCCTCCGGAAGAGCAGACGGTGCTCTTAACCGCTGAGCCATCTCTCCAGCCCCTTAGATAATCTTGTATCATTTTCTTTTTAAAATTTTCAGTTCTTCTTGTTACATTATTGGATTTTAAAGATTTAATCTGAATATCCATGTCTTAATCAATAAAGTTATTATATCCCTAATAATTAGTATCTGCATTTAGCTTACATACATCTAATATTTTTTGCTTCTATTTTTTATATGTTGTATTCGGTATATTTTCCCTACTTTTTTCTCTTTTGATCTTTATTTTGCTTCTTACTTGGGTTTTCCCAAGTCTACATATACTATCAAAGAAAATGCATCTCATCCCATATTTTAAACTTCTGGCTGTTTCTACCTTAACTATTCAGCAAATCAAAATCTTCCTCCCCTATAAATGCATTTTTATGACATCATAGCATAATTTTAATAAGTACACAAATTTTTGAAGATTATCACTTAATGGAAGGGGAAATAAAGTCTGTTCTCACTTTACTTCCCCAATATCTTCCTTTTGTGTGGGTGTTCCCCATGTCTTTGTGGTTCTTTGGCCATCAATTCATGAGGACTAAGGGACACAAGACAGAGATCCTAGGATAACCCATGAACTTGATGGCAACAGACTTCAGTGAATCAGCTCAATTTTATTCCAAGTATAGAAAATATATAGGAATGCATTAAGTGGCATGTTCCTATCATAAGGCTCCTAGTGTATGTTTTAGTTACTACATGTACAGCAGGGGAGGCATCTATCAGGAATCTGTGCCAAGGGTCATGCTAAGGAAAAATCAGGCATTTGAATAGGAGACAGCTTTCCGATAAGGTCAGTCTTACTGGCCAAGGGACATTCTCCTGATAAGGGTAGGTAGAGAGCAGAAAGTTTTGCTGGGAAGAGAGGGAGTCCCATGTCACCAAGTTTGGAAAAAAACTGCCAGGACATGCTAGACTACAACCTCTAACCAGCCAGCAAGGCCTCACAACACTTTTAGATTTACCTTTCTTATTGTTGTAATAAATATTCTAAAAAGTAGTTTTCAAGTAGTGTCTATCAACTTTCCAGAGTGTGCTTTTATTGCACCTTGCACAGAAAACTACAAGTATTACACTTGTTCATGATGAGTGGCAGATGAGATATTATTATGATATATCAGATATCAACTGATAATATTTTTATCAGTTGAGTGAATAAGAAAGTAACAATTTCTTCACATGAAACTAACAAAACAAGTTTTTAAATTCACTGGACTCAATGTGGAAATAAGATACTTAATGTCTTTTCTTAATTACATTAAAATCTTTAAACAGAATTACAGTATAATTTATTGTTTTTATTAGGTAGAAGTTTCAGAGAGGTTACAATGACATATTTAGGTAGTTGTATTGTCAATGATTTTTAATATTTTTATTTTAATGGTTGTAACATTTTTCAATGTACTTTTTTTCTTACAATAGCTGTGTGGGAATAAACTGAAGGAGAAAGAACACATAACTGCTTTGTCCTAAGTACCAAGTGAGATTGGAGAACATTTTAGGAATAATAAATTCCTTTTACAACAGGACAAAAACAAACAAACAATTTGATGCTACATTTTACTGCAACTAGATAGCCTAGCATATTAATTAACTTGCTTCCAAACTCTTCTGTAAGCCTTTTCACATTGCTTTATAATCACTTGTTTGTCTTTGTTTCTCTTATTAGACCACAGATCCCTTGTGGAGTGCATCTCTCATTTCCTCGTTGAACAAGTGTCTATTAAATTTTGTTCATGTTCTAAACACTGTATCATTATTGCTTAGAGACCCAAATCAACTGTGACATAGACACTCAATGAACATGTTGAATGAGTAAATAAACTTTGCCCGTACATTGGAATATTTAACTCTTGCAGCATCGTATTGGTTGGTTTTGAGTCAGTTTGACATACGCTAGAGTCAACAAGAAGAAAGAGCCTCAGCTGAGCAAATGCTTCCATGAGATCCAGCTGTAAGGCATTTTCTCAAGTAGTGATCAATGGGGGAGGAGCCAGTCCATTGTGGGTGGTGTCATTGCTGAAATGGTGGTCCTGGATTCTATAAGAAAGCAGGTTGAGCAAGCTTGTGGAAGCAAGTAAATAAAAACATCCCTCCATGGCCTTAGCATCAGCTCCTGCCCTTAGGATCCTGCCATGTTTAAGCTCCTACTCTGACTTCCTTCAATAATAGAAGTGTAAGCCAAATAAATTCTTTTCTCCCCAATTTGCTTTTGATCATTATGATTTGCCACAGCAATAAAAACCCTAACTAAGGCAGTCATAGATCTTCAATATTTTCACACATTTTTCCAGAAAAAATATTTGGAAAACTTACACCAGAAATTCAAACGCCTATTTGTCATATCAATTCAAATGGCACAATAATGGCCTCCATTAATATGTTATGCCTTATATAACTTAATGTACAGTTTCAATTATGCCATAATAAAAACTCTCACTAAGATTTTTGAAGAATGGATTTTTTATGGAATGAAAAGAATCCAGAATATCTGAAGTAATGTAAAGCAAAGTGGAAAACAACATATGGGCAATCATTTCACCTGACTTCAAAATTACAAAGTTATAGTAATTTCAATAGTATGATCATAGACAGATTAATATTGTAAAAATATACATAGTCATACCTTCAACTTCTATCTATTTCACACAGAAATCACATAAAAATGCACACCTAATATAAGTCTGAAAAGGGGGTTTGGAAAAATACTAAGTTGATTTAAGGCAACCAAACAAAAATAATATTATTTGAATTTTGCTCATTAAGAGAAATATTTTGAAATTAAAATTATGAAATTTGTAGATTGCTGAAATAAGAACACCTGTGGAATGCTGTATTTCTCATAGACTTATAATTCCCTTGATGGTAATTTAACTATATGGGGATGATGTTTCTGTTAAAACATGAGGGGGCTGATTTGTGAAATCATGACCAGTTAAGTTCTGCTGCTGAGACTCTTGTGTCAACCACCCTCTATTATTCACACAGCATATAAATGTTATTTGGGAACAGAGCCTCCTGCCTGCATGTGGGTGACATTGTGCTAAATTAGCTGGCTGATTGTTGTGGAAAGAAAATGTATGGTTTTATTCTTTAACCACACATATATAATTATTTTTGTGAAGAAATATATACTAGAAAATTAACACTTATTCCATAAGGGCTTAAGAGTATGTCTTCTGCGGAAGGAAAACAGGTGAAGTGCAGATGTGGTTCCCTTGACTACTGGAGAATAGCTCTTAATATTTGATTTCATTCTCCTTTCTCCTATGCTGTAAAGGCACATGAGTTTTTCTTACAATTATTCTGAAATCAGTAGCAGTATTGTCATATCCTCTTAATTAAACCAGCAGATATACACGATTTCCAACATAAAGAATTCCTATGATAAAAAAAATAATAAAAAGTGAATTCTTAAGTTTCTTCTTTGACATTACCTGGGACACTTTCTAGCATATTCAAAAAACTTGGAAGCCAATGATGTTTTTTCATAGTCATGGTCTTAGTGATTTTGTGGGGCCATCTTTGCAGTGCTTACATGATTAGGATTGCTGTGATGCACAATGACTCTTGATCACTTACTAATTGGCTCTATGAGCATATAATTTAATTGCTTCTCTTGCCCTGGGGACATCAAAAGTTGGTTTAATGACAGTTATTTAGTCAAGGGTTGAATAGGTGGTTTTCGTTGCCAATGTGTTTGCCACAGCAAGGTAACACGGAGCATACTTAAGTTTGATCTCTGAGATCCTGATCGCAGAATCTAGACAAAGACCAAAGGCTACTGGAAAACATTTTTTTTTTTTGTCACCTGCCTATATGTCTGACCATTTCTTTAAGAGGTAATCAGGGTTATAAGCCTGAAACCTAGATCTACTAATAGTTCAGTCTCAGGTTAGACATGGTCATTTATATATTCAGAACAACAAATGCCAAGACATGGTTGTTCAGTACCACGGCTATTAAAATTATGAGCAAAGGTTCCTAAATATCTATGAAGAGCATCATAGGCATGGTGAAGAGCAGATTATAGTCTGATTCCAATATTAAAAACTAATATCATTTGACAAAAGGTGCAGCATTGCCTGTATTCCCTGTTCTTGCTGCTTTGCCTCAACCCGAAGGGAGATAGTTTAAAATATGTTTTATGAGCTGAGCATGGTGATAAATGTCATTAATCCTATCACTCAAGAGACAGAGACAGACAGATCTCTAAAAGTCTGAGGCCATCTTGGACTGGAAGGGCTAAAATAGGCAGCGCTACACAGAGAAACCTGGTCTCAAAACAGCAAAATGAACAAATAATTAAATAAACAAATATGTACTTTATTTTCTTGACATCACACAGGCTCTTTTCTTATAAAGCTTTCTGGTTTTTTTCTTACATGTACTAGTAAAGAGTGCATCTTCTATCTTATAGCCATTTCCAAAGCATTATAGCAATTGAATCTTTATCTCCGCGTCTGTATCTGTATCTCTGAGTTTATTAGCATTGTGTTATGAGCACTGAGATGGAGTGCCCATGCTCAAGGCAATATTCATACTTGCTAGTGTCCTTCAAAATAACATTGATAATATTATTTAAACTCTATAATCTTTGGGCTTTTTCTTGACTTTATGGTAAGTAGGAAATACATGTAACATACTAGAATGTGAAGTTCACAGAACCTAATAAAGCCCATGATAGATGAATACAGTCATTATTTCTGAATGTCATTCAGGCTTCCAGTTTAGAAGTTCATAGTGAAGCTTTAAAAACTCTCTCTGTCTCTCTGTCTCTCTGTCTCTCTCTCTCTCTCTCTATATATATATATATATATATATATATATATATGTATACACATACATATATGTGTGTATATGTGTGTGTGTATTTAAAATAGTCTCATCCAATTTGTGGTGGTTTGAAATAAAATGGTCCCCAAAGGGAGCCGCACCATCAGGAGGTTTTGCCTTGTTGGAGAAATTGTGTCACTGTTCAGATTTGCTTTGAGGTCTCCTTTTCTCAAGCTTCCCTCAACGTGACTGTCAGTTGAGTTCTTCTTGCCTGCAAGATGTAGGACATTCATATATTCTCTATCACCAGGCCTGCCTGCATGATGCCATGCTCTCCACCATAATGGACTGAACCTCTGAAATGTAAGTGAGACACTACAATAACATGTTTTATTTATAAGCGTTACAATGGTCATGTGTCTCTTCACAGTAACAGTAAACTCTAACTAAAGCATCATCCTTGGCCAGATTTTAGCATCATTTCATAGTATTTTGAAAAGTTAAGTATTTTATGAAAGTTAATAATATTTTATGTTGAGCAATATAAAATTATTCCTTTGATGAGACTATAATTCATATTATTGAAAATAATTAATAAGAAGTGAGTCTCAGTTCATATCAGTTTATGCTCAGACAAAATATTCCATTATTTATATATCCAAGAGTTTAGTATTGACATTTCCTGTTTTTTCATAAAAACCAATTAGCTATTTCTTTTGCCTTTTCAACTACAGAGCTAGTAAACCTATATCCAAAAATTAACAAAAAACAATGAGCCCCATGATAGAGAGATAAAATTCTATAACTGTATCCTTTTTTATTATTATGAATAAAGAAGTCACACTTTCTAACCTTGTATATCCTTATTCAAGGTCCCTTCCCCCTCCTACCACATCAGGTCATTCTTTCTTCTCCACAACTCCCCATACTCACCCTGGGCAGGCAGCAGGCTTCTCCACAACTCCCCATCTCCTCCCCAGCAAGGGCAGGAGGTCCCATGGTCCCATGGTCCCAATATTGCTTAGTTCAGCATCCACTCCTGGCAAATCCAGTTTTCTTACCCCAACATCAAGACTGAGTCAGATGTTCACTCTAGTCAGGGGAGTGGGCTCCAAGGTGTCAGTCCAAGGTGTTCCTGATCCCAAGGTGTTCAACAGTTGTGGTGTGCAGCTTGAACATGCTTTTTTTTTTTTCTTTTTCTTTCTTTCTTTTTTTTTTTTTTTGTTTAGAGTCCACTAATGAGTGAGTACATCCCCTGCTTATCTTTCTGGGTTTGTGATACCTCGCTCAGGAGGATATTCTCCAAATCCATCCATTTGCCTGCAAATTTTAGGATATCATTTTTTCTCCATTGTGTAGATGTACCACAGTTTGTTAATCCATTCTTCAGTTGAGGGGCATCTAGGTTGTTTCCAGGTTCTTGCTATTACAAATAATGCTGCTATGAACATAGCTGAGCTAATGCCATTGGAGTGCGACTGTGCATCTTTAGAGTATATGCCCAAAAGTGGTATTGCTGGGTCCTTGGGGAGATTCTTCTTTTGGGGGGAGGTTTAACTTTTCTCCATGGACTAATAAAAGTTGAAATGAGAAAAGAACAATGTAAGTGCCAACATTAAAGTTTCCTTTGTTCATTCAACAGGTATCATATGAATCAGTAGTGAAGACATGGTTCATACTCTCTGGGGGAACCTGAAGACATGGAGGTACGTTAGTAAGTCTGTTAGTAAACTTAGTTATAAATATCATGAGACAGGAAATCACAGTATTATCAGGTGGGAGGGAATGTCTACCTTGTCTAGCATACATAGAGATGGCTTCTCTTGTGGAAATTTTTTGGAATAAAGGGTTAATTGACATGAATTATGTAACTAACCAGAGAAAAACACCTGGAATATAGAATGGAAATGAATTCCTAGAAGTAAATGAGTTTGAATTGTTAAACAAAGAAGTGTAGATGAAGGAAGGTAAGGGTTAAAGTTTGAGTAGCATGGGACCATCTTTTTTAAAAATCAAAAAAAAAAAAGAAAAATTCAAAGAAATTTCAGTTCTTCCAATGTTTGATCTATTGATGATTTTACCAAATTTCACTGTCCCAACTTATACTGTACCCTGACAATTAACTTATTTTTAAAGTGACTTGAAATGTAAAAACTGCTAAACTTATCTAAATAATTTTCTGTATTAAGAGTGACATGTGGATTATACATTAGTCACCAAATAGGCTTCCATTTATACAAGTGCTCTTAAACTTCTCATTTGCTGGACCAGTTCTCTTAGATAAAAAATATATTCCCAAATGTAAAGAGTAAAATGCCTTGCAATTGTGGAATATTTTAGCTTGATTATGACTTGTCTGCACACAAGGCTCCAATGGGTAATTAAGATAATTATCTGAATCACTGCACGCAAATAATAATTTTATCTTAAATATACAAATAATTATCCAGTTAGGGAATCTCAACATTAAATAGCTAAGTGGGATTCTTATAGGGTTATTTTGATGATTTAAATGTAGATGGTTCATAAATATTAGGATTAAATTTCCCCTAAAAGAATATGTTTAAAATCTATAGAGAAATGTCTTTGGCAGAATTATATTAAAACCAAAGACTCATGAAAATGTTTTGAGGTAGTTTTTATTTATTTATTTTTTAACAAAAACCATACTGCCACATAGAACAAGCTTAAAACTGAAATGATTACCTGGAAGTCACAAGTGTATTTGTCAGAAATCCCATGATCCCCAATTAACCACTTATTCTTTCTTTCAACAAAGTTGTACTTCTACTCTGAAAATTGTAGTTTCTGAAAAGAAAACAGAGAGCTTTTCTCTATACCTTTACAGATGCCTAAGGAAATCATGAACACTAATAGATGGCCTTTGCCTTCCATAGAGAAGAGTGACGTCTGCTCCACTCCAAGCACATAAAAGTAAAACATCATAAAACAAAGAGGTAAGTGAAGAAAATCAGAATGGAGAAAACTCAAAACTGTTATGTGTTGAGTCCAATGAGCCACTAGATTGGTATTATTCAAAGTAGTGGAAAATAGATGATTTAAAGAGTTGCCAAAATTTCTGTTGAAATACGATGTCATCAGGATAAAATACATAAAGGCTTCTTAGAGCTAACTAACAAAACTTTCCAATAAGATTTTTTTCTTTCATTTAAAGATTTGAGAAGGGACAGGTCATAAGCTGAATGTGGTTTGAAAAGCCTGAAAAGTGGGTGGCGTGGTATAAGGAACATTTATACCTAAAATAACAAAAAATTAAAGACAGAGAGAAAATCTTGATAAGCTAGTCTTATGGAAATGGTCAGTATAGGGGCCTGTGATAAAGAAGAATTTGTTAACTGTAGTCATGAAAATCCTTAGGGAGAATGTGGAGAAAAGTAAGATCTTTGTGGTTTGGTTCTTAAAATGTTTTAAGATTACTTTTACTTAATTGTCAGGAGACTGAAGGCAACAAAACAGATTAACTGTAAATACTCAATAAATTGCCTTAATTTACTTCATTCCAAAGGTATAGATCTCGTGCACATGTCTTGTTCTCAGCATATCATCTGATTTTCAAATATCTTGGGCTTAATAAAATATAAAGTGCACTTTGCCAAGAAAATATCATCTATGATTTTAGGCTTGTTTATTTTAGAAGAAATATAATCCTGATGTTTATGATTCATTTACACTTAAATCCAAATACCAAGGAAAGGAACCCAAAGCTCATCCAAGATAGTACTTGTCATTCATGCATTATTTTTAAAGTTTTTCTTATGTTATGTAACTATGAAGATTAAACCATATCTAATTTGGAAACTTAAGTGATATGGGTTCTCAGTTTAGAGAACAGCATAACCACAGTGAATCACAGACTATACAGACTTGCAGGAACTCCAAGATTCATCTGTGTCCTTCATTATAAAGGCAGAAACTGCAAAGCAGAGGGGTCACCTGGCATATCTGCAATTCCATTCTACCAAGGAATCAACCAGAGTGCATATATCATGTGGTATTCTATTGGTTCTTCACATTAATCATATGATCACTTAAGACAGCATTTTAATCATAATAGGTGCTGGATAATGTTTCTTTAATGAATAGATCAATGTCATTGGTAGACCCCCATGAGATAAGTGTACTGTGGTTGGCCATTGAACATAGTTATTAGTAACCCATAAATAGGAGATGGGTTCTGCTTTTGTCTTATCAAACATAATGGCTGGTCTGAAGGGGCTTTTAATTAAAAGAAAGTGAATAAAATATACCCATATGAGAGAGATACATTAGATTAACATATGAGGTCATAACTGACACTTTGCATAGCTATGTGCATGATAATCCTTGTGAATAAAAATGTATATATTATGGGGCATGGTGGTAAATGATTTCATTCCCAGCACTCAGTGGCAGAGGCAGGTGCATCTCTATGTGTTCAAGGACAGACTGGTCTTCATGTCAGGCCAGCCCAGGATACATAGCAAGACAAAACAACTTAAAATAATGTATATATTTATTCAAAAAGTGTAATACATGCTCTTATTTTGTGTGCATGGGTTCTATTTATGGAGCCTAAGATTTAAGGATTTCTCTTATTATATTGTTCTGTTAGCAGAAACTTTCTATAGAATCTTTGGGTACACCCAGAGAAGTTCTAAGAACAGGAGGTAAACTTTATGTAAATGGGATAAGTAGAAGGTTTACAATCATGAAGAGTGAGGTTGGATGGATGAAAGTAAGAAAATGAAAAATAAATTACCCTGGAGCTGCAAACGGGTGTAACACATGGGCATGATGTAATATTATGATGTACTGCCTAGGTTTAGCTGTACCACCTACTAAGGCATTTACCTTAAGCTTTTGCTTTTCAAGGTATTCATACAAATGCTTTTAATTATAGCACCTATCTACTATGTTCTCTATAAAGAGATTCCAGTCCACACAGAGATCAAGCTGATCCCGAAAATGAGATGTTTGGAGACACACATTTTAGTGTGCCTTCTATTTTCTCAGTGCAATTTTCCAATTTGAGCTTCATAGAGTCCTCTCATCTGGAATGGTCTCAAGAAAGAATAAGAGTAATATTTGATGGCCCTAATAGGAAGGGATGGATCTTCTGCTTCTATAACCATTAGTGAAATAGCAGAGCACAGGTTAGAATGAAGCTACCTTTTATGACTTGCTTTTGCATGGGATGTAGTGGGTATGCAGGTGATGTGGATTTTAACAGGGAGGGTGAATGGAATAAGTTTCTGTTACTTGCAAGATGTAAGAGTTCAATAAAAGACTTAATATTTCAGAGGCTTTATTTCTCCCTCTATAAAATAATAAGACAATAACAAGACAAATACCACAAATCATCATGGAAGTAAAATGCTACTCTATTGTGATATTCAACTAAAAGATTTTATGAACTATGCCCCTCTTCATTCTTCATGTAAGTCCCAATGCATATTGAAATAATCTTCAAGTTCTTTAGAAAACTAAACTGAGTCAAAAGTGAGGATCAGGAGGAGCTGGGAAGGGGAGATCTTTGCTTATAGAAACCTGTAGGGACAGGAAAAGGAACCTCACATGATTCACAAAAACAAAAAACAAAACAAAACAAAAACAAAAACAAAAACAAAAACAAAAACAAAACCCACTAATTGCTCCTATTTCATATGCATAAATGAAAGTTACTGGGCACCATGTAAATGTCAGCCATCCAGAACTACCAGGTGGATGATGAGTATATGACTTTGGATTATTTTTTAAAATCACATCCTAATTGATGCTGACAGAATCAAGCTAAATGATTGAAATCAACCCTTTTGGCTCTGTAATTTGTGACATGATCAAGACAGAGAAATGACGAGGAATGAAATTAAAATATAACATGGTAACACAATACTATAGTAATCAAACTTTGTAATGCCAAAGACCACTAGAGAGATAACGCTGGGTATCAGTGTGGCTGATGTGGGCAGTGCGTCTCCCACAGAGCTGAAGGTGTTTGTTTTGACCTATGGCATCATTCAGATCAGCAGCTACTTGATAGTCTCATCTTGCTAATGCCGTCCTTTCAGCTAGCTTGAGCATCATCATTGCCTTACTCAAAAATTTCGAGTGCATAGTGTTTCACCTCTGTGAGTAAGCCTTCAAGTTTCATACTGAGATCCTCACTGATAATTAAATATCTGCAGCAGGTGGATAACAACTAGTGCTGTTTCTTAAACATATATATGACAGGATCCTAAAACCTTGCTTTCAACTTTTGGCAAGATGTTATGTAGATAGAGTCCAGATAATCCAAGGATAATCACTTATGAAAAATCAAATTTTTTCATCAGGCTTTGTGTCTCAGGCCTGTGATCCCACACACTCAGCTATTTGAAAGCTAAAGCAAGGTAATCACAAGTTCAGGTCCTGTTTGTGAGAGGTGTGTGTATGTGTGTGTGTGGGGGGGTGGGGTGTTCTCATCAAAAAAAGGACTTTTAGACAGAAACAAATTCTTAACAAACAAAAAAGAACAATGTAACTTAATTCCAAAACATACCTGAAACGACCCAACATTCAATTTACATTTCTCTTAGATAAAAATCTTCCAGATTCTCTCTCATTCTTTACATGGATCAAATGGAGTAAATTAGTTCACTATGAGAGTCCACAAAAACGTAGAAATGTGTCTGATTTTACTTTGTTCTTTCTTTTTCATCTTTTTTTCTTCCTCTCTCTCCCTCCCTCCCTCTCTCTTTCCTTCCTTCCTTCACAAGGTCTTGTTTCACAGCTCAGGCTGTGTGAACATCTATTTCCTCAGCCTAATGACTTGCTGGGGTTACACTCATGTGCTACCATGTCTGGTACAAATTGCTTTCAGTAATACTTGTAGTTGAATATTAAATATAATTTTCTCACTTAATCCTCTTGGAAATAATATCAAGCTGAGAGTAATATCTAGACGTGGTAGATAACATTTTCTGTCATTATCACTTATTTTACAGTCTGAGTGCTTTCAAGTTGGTGTGGGCATCAGCTTACTTCTCTGAACTGATTTCTTATATTTATATCTCTTGGTCAATTATGTTCCTCTTTTGAGTTATTCAGGCCTTTTTTTTATTAACTGAAGCGTTACAGTGTGTTTTTACTTTTGTGAAGATATAAGAAAAAGAGACAAAAGGTTGTTAGTTCCTAAATGTCTTAAAAAAATATATTTACAAGGTGAAGATAGACACTGTACAACCATACATGGTTATTTATACACACATGTTATCCAAGGCAAGAGGAGCACCTGAGCCCAGGAGTTTAAGATCCAGCCTAGGCAGTAGAATGAGACTCTCTGAGCTCTCTAGTCTCCAAAGAAATTGGAAAACAATACACAAACTGAATGTAGACATAACTAAGAGGCAGCTAAGAGGCATGGCCTTCCAGGATCTCTAGGGCATAAAACCATGTGACAAGATTTCTGAGTGTAACTGGAAGTCCTTTGTTGTGGCTCTTTGAAAGAGGGAGAGACCAGCAGAAAGTTACTAGTAATAAGGGTAATCAGTGGTTTCCAAGAAGACAGATGTTAACTCTACAAGGTTACTTCTGTGCTTTGATGAGGGTTCTGGGAAACTGCATTCCAATAGTAAAATGGCCACATGCTAGCTCAATAGGCTGCTCGGTTTGTTCCCCACTACTCCCATGCACAAAAGATGATCTAGTCTGTAGTGGGATTATGTTATGTTGCTCCTGTTTCCTGTCATTGTAAATAATTGTACCGCCTACAAGTTTAATAAAAAGCTGATTGGCCAAAAGCAGACAGGAAGTGTGGGCAGGGCTACCAGATGAAGAAAACTCTGGTAACATCTCAGAGCAGAGGGAGATGCCGTAAAGTTGCCAGAGCTGCCAGGAGATGCAGAGGAAATGCTGCTGAGAAAAGGTACTGAGCCACATGGCTAAACAGAATCATGGGCTGAGTTAAGATGAAGAAGCTAGCAGGTTATATGCCTGGGCCCTAGATCAGTCAGCAGAAAATTAATGTGTCTGTGTACCTCTGTGAGACTGTTGAGTGTTTCTGCTGGACTGCCAGATTGCCAGTCAAACCTCTAGTCTCGACCAGAAAGTCTGGGCCAGAAACCTCATACAATACTAGTCCAACTACCCTTGATTACAAAGCCACTTCCAGCTGGCATGGCAGCTCATGCCTACAAAACTTGCTCTTTGGAGTTGCTGAGGCAGGATGATCGCTGTGAGTCAGAGACCAATCTAGTCTGTAAATGAGATTCTATCTTACAACACAAAATAAATAAAACCACTGGCTTTTGGAGGATAAGGGATCCTGACCACTAGGAATAGCAGTGGTAGTAGACGGGTACTGTTCTTTAGGAAAAGCTCAGGAAACAAAGCTCTTCCTATGCACAAATCCTGCTGACCTTGAGCTTGCAGGGCTGTCTCCAGAAGACTGACAGGCTGTCTCAAGCCACTTAGCTTCAAAAGACATATTTTATGTTTGATTTCTTTCTGCTGAAAATCAGAATTTCCTTGGTAACTTACTGTAATCTCTGGCCTTATAAAACTTGTAAGCCAAGGGCTATCAGAGAACACAGCAAACGTCAAGTGGAAGGAAAAACCCTAAGTGGTGCTTATTGAGTGCTTAGTAAACACTGGCCACTATTTTAGGCCTTTAACAATTAACAATTTTAACTTTAACCATGACCTTAACTCAGTGAAATTATTAACCTTATTTTACCTATAAAGAAACTGGAGTCCAGAAAAATTTCTAAAGCCAGGGCTATCTTGCAGCCGATAAGTGATGCCTGTGGGATCACATCTAGGCAGCCCGCCTGGCTCCAGAGTATGTCCTTGTTACCAGCCTCAGAAAGAACAAGTGATTTCAGCCAGCTTGTTTTTTCTTGTAACTAAGGAAAAAGAAAAACAGTCAGATACATGCTTTTATATTTTTAACAAGAGAAATAATAAAGTAGGACATTTTCCCTTTGGCACTAATCTCCAGTATGAATTAACAGCTTGATGAGATTTGCATAAAAACATATTATAAAAGCAGTGACATCTTGCTTTATTTGGATAACTGGCTTTTACACCACAGTCAGAGTAAAAATGCTACCTAACCTAGAATTTTTTTTTATATAAACACTTGAGGCAAGCAGGCATCCTCCTGTCCTCACTCTCTGCCCTTGAGCCTTCATAAGAGATGCAGAGTACAGGAACCGTCTGGAAGATGACATTGTGATGATTAGACTGTCTTAAATAGTAGCTCTCTGAAGATTGCACAGGTGCTAGATTTTATGTAATTTTTCAACAAATCCTCCCTTAAATACCTTAATTATCGTTATTCTATATTGCTGACTACTGTGAGAACTGCTTAAGAGGAAGCAAAAGAGACTTTGCACAGAGAGTTGAAAAGCCAGACCATTGCCTACTGCACAGAAAAAGTTGTCAGCAGCATCTCTTTCTGATGCCAACAGGCTACCCAAGCTGAGGCAAACAAAATGTCTCCAGAATTCTCTAAAGCTAAGAACTACTATGTTACCTACAAACATTGTAGAAAAGGTGTTACTGTTTATTAGAGAGTGAGGAAAACACTATGAAAGTTTCTCAGGATGGTTTGAGCCAAGACTCATATTCTGTGAGTTACCGAATACTGGTCTACCTAAGATGTGATAGTTACAATCTGCATGCCTAGAGAGCATTCATTATCTGTTTTTCATTGTTAAACACATGCACCAAAAGGCCTAGTAAAATGCCATCCAATAATTTATACTATACAGTGATTACTCACTGAGCAACCAAAATGCATTTATATATAACAATTGATTGCTTTTTAAAAAATAAATATAATGCAAATAAATTTAAAGTTTTAAAAATAAAGCAGAAATAGAGCTCAGTAACTAAGTGTGCTTGCTCTCCAATTGTGAAGGCCTAAGTTCCCAGAACTCACTCTCTGGTGTCTGTGACCACAGCCCTGGCAGAGCAGAAGCAGAAACATTGCTAGGGCTATCTGGCTGCCAGCCTAACTCTAGGTTCAGTGAGACTGCTCAAATAAATGATGTGGAAACTGATGGAACAGCATGCCCAATGTCTTCTCCTGCCTTCTACAGGTACACACATGTACACACTCTGTTCTTGCCCACAACACTAGCATACACAGAGAGAATTAAAAAAAAATAACACTATAATCTGGTAAAGAAAATAAAAGTTGTTTTTAAAGGATGGTTATAAATACAAACATGAGATCAGTGTTCAAGTTCATGTTCTCTTGGTTGCCAAGGTTAAGCAGCAAATGTAACTTTCGGCAGACAACAGGAAAACCATAACATGTGCCATGATTCAAAGTCTCAAAAACAAGTTGTTCAAGAGAAATCCAGCTATTTCTTATACCCAATCAAAGATTTCACTTGCAAATTCTCCTGGAAGAGACAAAAGTGGTATCCTGAAACAAACATTATTAATATTTTCTAGATATGAGTAGAGGGATGTGATATGTAACTAAGTTATTATCAGTGTGAAGTGATGGTGTAGTGTTCAGTTTGGTAAAAGATTACCAGCAGGGCATTGAAAGGAGCAGGAAACAAACACAGTGCAAATAAAAATTAGAGGAATGCTTGGCATTATCCTAGAGATCCAGCCACTCTCATACTAGTTCTAAGTGATATTCTTCAGGCATAAGTGGCTGTAAAGTGGTGTTTATTTTTCTAAGAAGTCCTAGGAATGTGGCAACTTTGTCCCAACGACTTTCACAGATATGCTCAGTGAAGGAAGGACTAACAGCCTTTAAGAGTTTAAAGGCAACACCAGAAACATGCCCGAATGGGTGGACTCTCATGTAGTGTGGTGTTTGCCTAAAGCAAACCCTTTAGAAATAAAATAAAGCCTTTTCAAATAATAAATACTACTGCTAATACACACACTCAAAGAGGAGGGGGAGGCTTGTTTAACTGTGTATCTACTAAAATTTTCAGCTAATTTTAAGAGGTGATGGTATCTACTAAAATTGATAATTTGGGTTTTGAAAATGCTGTCCTTCCCCCACTTTGTTTAGTTGGGGAGAATAGACTTATGCTCCTTTTGGATGTTTCTTTTAAGCTCACATTTAGACTTTGATACACATGTTCCAAAGAATGCCTCCCGCCATCCCTCCTCTTCCTCCTCCTCTTTTTTCTTCTTCTTTTCCAAGGTTGGCCGACCTTTTCCATTCAGTTTTGTTTATAAAGTGTACATATGACCTTTTCACAAAAACTACAAATACATGATGATTACTTCTATACATCTGTGAAGATAGTTTGATTGCAAATATTTTAAAAATTTAAAATTACTTATTTTTATACTTTTTAAAATTTATAATGAAATTGTTTAATTTCACATGCAAAATGAGTATGTAGTTTGGTGATAAATTCTATTTCAAAATTACAGTAAGAATGAGGAATAAGATTCTTCATGCCATTTTTACCTATATCTTATCTTGGTACATAAATTTGTTTATTTTGTTCAATGTTCCATCTTGTTTAAAAAAGTTCTGAAAAATAATAGAATTTCAAAATGTCTTCATGTAATCATTTTGAACAAGAATAGCTAAGCAAAGCCAGGGGCAGTGGTGGTGGCTCATGACTTTAATCCCAACATTTGTGAGACATAGGCATGTGAGTCTCTGAGTTCATGGCTAGCCTGGTCTACAGGTTCCAGGTCAACGAGGGCTACTCAAAGAAACCCTGTAAAGAATAGCTAAGCATGATTCTCCTGATTTGTCTGTTAGGTTAACTGTATTTAGAGTTAAATTTACTTTTGATGGTTCTTACATTGCACTATGGTTTTGCTGTTAATGCTTTCTTGACTTTGCACCTGGTGATGAAACATCAATTTTGGCTGCACTTTAGATAGATCACATCTTACAATTTTCTCTGAAACATTTCATATTTGAGAACTTAGACTCAGCTGCATCTATTTTCCTTTTCTCTGTTTGTCAGAACTGCGAGCCCTTAAACACACACATCCTTATGTTGTACAAAGTAGCCATTAGAAATTTATTATGAACTTATTATAGTTTATGTGTGCATCACATTATAGCTTTAAAGCTGCTGTTATGTTACCAGTCTATTGCAAAGACCTGAGAAATACAACTTTCTTTATCTTAGCTCATAAAATTGAGTTACACCTTATTTGGAATTAGCTGATGTGATTTTAGTAACTGACACTTTTAAAGCCTTTGAGAAATATGTTTAATTGTGCAAATGACCTTCTTCCTTACATATCAAAGATTCTTTTTGAAAGGGGAAATTCTGGAAAGCTTTAAGATTAAAATACTTAAAACAAGCCAATTGATTTTTGAGGTGCAATGTGGTAGCTACTATAGCTACTTATAAATCCCCTGCATATATGCAAATGAATGTACAAGGTTATGCTGAAATGTTGACCTGATGCAACCACACTGAATTTTTCTTAACTACTCTTAGAATAATTCAGTTGTTTTTAAAGAGCACTCTTTCAACAAATGACTGTACATGGTTTACTAGGATTAAATAGAATCTATTAAAAGAAAAAAGAAAGTAAAGAAGTTCTTGCTTCATCAGAATTTTACAAAAACAGCTTTTTGTCTGGTTTCTGACTTTTTCCTAATGAAGAGCAGCTTCCCAAAGCCATGTGTGTTGATATTCATATTTCTAAACACTTCAAATTTTAAGTTTTCCCTCTGATAAAACTGTGCCCCTCCTTTTTAAACATTTAAACTTATAGAAAAATACATTTGATTTTGGCACAGCCTAAGGACCACTGGCCACTATGAGCATTGTGTTGCTCGGCATAAATCTCAAATCATTGTTAGGATGAATCATAGAATAGAAGAATTCCAAATTTTTCTCTTCTGAAATGATATGGCCATAAATGGGCCCATGTGTGAATGGAATAGATTGTTTTCCTTAACTTAATTAAGAGCATCAGTACTTATTTATTCATAATCTGAATCGCAATGTTTATAAGGGTCTAAGATTCATACTTTTGGAGTTCACATCTGGTGTGCATTTGAACTAATATTGGTTCTTTCAACAAATATTTTGTGATTATCTGCTATAGTGTGTGAAGAACATTACAAAGTATACAGGGGAGTTGTGGCAGCAATGACATCCAGGCTTTAAAAAATACCATTGCTGCCTCTGCCTTGTCCATGTGTTTGTCAGGTGTCACGGAATATTATGGCATCCAGATGAGATAAAAGGACTTTGATTCTGAGACTATTTGTCATATGAAAAGTTTGTACTAATTTCCTATAGCAGCCAGACCTGTCTGATTACCAACATTATTATGGTCATAGCAACTACCGTCTTATGGAAGTTTCTGGAATCTTACTGTTTTGATAATTATAAATTTTCATCTCAGTGGCTGAGAAATTATTTTTTGACTTTTGACTCACCAAAGGTGGTACTCAAATCAAATCAATTTTTAAATTCCATTTTAATATTGGTTTTAGTAAAGTCATATTTGATATCTCTACCCAACCTCCTCCTATGGCCTATTTGTGTTATTTTTAAAATAAGAAACTTTCACCTATCATTAGTTACAGAAACTATGTTGTTGAAATGTCACATTTTTGTGAGGAGAGGTGCATTGCCAAGTAAGATACCTTAATCCAATAGGATGTGAGAATGTAGACAGTGTGCCAAAATTTTAGAGAATCTTGGAGTTTTGAACTCAAAACCATTTCACTCTCAAATCTGATGATGTCAGTCTATGATTACATTTCATGGGAAGTTCAAACATATATGCAGCTATTTTATCTTCTGTGAATTAATTAAAGTACCATGTTGAGTGGCTCTTCTTCACAGTTAAAAAGTGCTTAATTGCAATGAAATTAATTTTACAAGTAAGACAACTTTTAAGCCTAATTTAGCTAAGACTTTTTTGATAGAACTCTCACAATAAATTTTTGACTTTCTCAGTTTGAGGAACATTGAGGATTAGAGTGTGTGGTTTTAAAATCCAGCATGTCTAACTAAGAATATAGTCCTTGCTTTCCTTGCTATTCACTGGGTGAGACAGTAACCTTCCAGGGGTTTATACTGTCGCCACTAAATCTTTTCCAGTAACCAGATACCATGATTTGGACTCAGAAAGAGTTTTATTCTAACATGTGGGAATTTGGGTTCAAATCTGTCATCAGTTTGCTTATTGGTGCTGTGTTTGCCTCTGTGTCCTCTTGTGAACTGAAGTAACTCAGCTTTTCATGTGAAGCATCATCCAGGCATCTCTTCTAAACATGTTTGTTATGTAAGAAAACAAATACAGTATCAGAAAAGGAGAAACAAGCCTCTGTCCTCACTATGAAAGCCTGTTTGCCCTCTCCACAAGCTTGTCTTGCTTCCATTGTCTTCATCTATCTTTCAAATGGAGTTAGGGGTAGTTGTGAGCCACTGACCATGTGCTGGGAACTGAACTCAGCTTTCCTACTGCTACATCAAGTGTTTGTAAACCCTAAGCCATCTCTTTAGGCTCCAAGGACACATTTTCTTGAATATTAAGATTTCTATTATTTTTCTCTCCCAGAAGTATTCTTTTTTATACAAAATGTTACTCATTTTTTCCCTGAATATTTTCACCACTCTTAGTCCTTTAATATTCTTGGTACTTTAAAAACAAAAATCCTAATTTTCTCTTTCTACCCTGCTCATTTGACTCTCGGTAAATATATTCTCCCCGAATATATGACATTGAAATGTTTACTTTGTCACTCTCTGTCTCCAGTGTCTCTGTGACTTCCAATAGCCAAATTCATCTCCCTGGAGAGATTGGGAGGGCCAGCTGTCATCATTACTGGTGACTATCCCACAAGGGGTAAAGGTTAGAGCTAACTTTGGAAGTGACCTTAGGCCCAATGAACTTCATAAAAAGTTGGCATTTTTTATTTTAGAAAAGTCAACAGTGTCCTTTGGTTAAAGTCAGGATATTCAGGGAGGTAGAGAAAAAAGAGGAGAGTGAAGGAGAGGTGTTTGGTTCGAATTCATTGCAGAGAAGTCGAAAAACAAAATTAATTAGACCAAATTTTAGAAAAAAAATAAATTTTTAGAATGTGATGTAAATATTCTATCAGGCACATCAAAAATATCTTCATGACATAATTTCATTGGCTTCCTGAGCCAACGTATGGTTTAATGAGGCTAATTTACTAATAATGACTGGAATAGTCTCTGAAATAAAAGCATAAAATATTAGGAAATGTTATTCCTATCATTGTACTTTATAGATGGAAGAAATGTCTGGGCTAGTGTGAAAGACTGGACAAAAATAACAAGACAGGGACTGGGAAGATGTCTCTGCTGGAAAATACTCTCAGTGGAAAGAGGGTCTCATTTGACCAAGTGAAATCAGATGTGGAGATACACATTGTAATCCTATCACTGGGAAAGTGGAGGCAGGACAGTCTCTGGGCTTGATGACTAGGCAGTCTACCTGAATTGGTGAGCTCCAAGTTTCTCAAAAGGCAAGGTATAGAGTGACTGAGGAGGAAGATGTTGATCTCTGATCTTCGTAACTATGCACTTACCTCTTCTCACTTAAGCACATAAAAACCAGACACATACATCAGAATATGTTTCCTTCCATCTGAGAAAGAACTTCCATGAAGTTCATATAAATTTATTTATTTAACAAACTGTCCTTAGGGCTGGAGATATGGCTCATTAGTTAAGACTGTTTTCTACTCTTCCAGGGGACCAGGGATCAGTTTTCAGCATCCACAGCAGATATCCCTGCTGTAGAAAGTTTTCCCGGCCCATTTGGGGCCCGGAGGTTCTGGATCTTGTCTGCGGCAGCTTTTGTCCCCCAAAGAAATGAATCACAAACTTATATTAACTTTATACTGTTTGGCCCATGTCTTAAGCACATTACTAGCTAGCTCTTTCATCTTAATTCAACCCATTTCCATTAATCTGTCTACCACGTGTCTCGGCCCACAGCTCACCTGTATTTCTTACATGTCTGTTCTGCTCCAGGGTTGGATGGCAACTGACTAACTCCACCCTTCTCCTACCTGCCTGGCCTCTGATTCTCCACCAACTTCTACGGTGCTCTACATAGGCCAAAACAGTTACTTTATTTACATCATACAGAGACCATATCCACCACATATCCCACCACTTCCTATAACTACAGGTGATCTGATTCCCTCTTCAGACTTCTGTAATCACCATTAAAAATGCTTCCATATACATGAACACACACAAACACCACACTCTCACACACAAATATACAAATAAATTAAAATATAACCAAATTATTCAATTAACCTTCATAAGCCATTCCTGCATGCCAATAAGAATATTTATCAATGCATTGCTGTCAAAGATATTTAGGATATAATAATTCTAAAACAAACAAAGAAAAGGCATTTATATAATTATAATTGTTAATTGTAATAAGGAGATTGAAATGTTTCCGGGTCTAGGGAAAGGTGCTACAGTTGAATTGCTTTCCATCCAAGTATGGAAATGTGAATTCATATCCGCAGAAACTCACTGAAATGCCAAGATGTAGCCACCAACTTATAATTCTAGGATTGGAAGGCAGAGACAGGAAATTCCCAAATCAAGCTGGCTAGCAAGAAGAGTCATATTACTGAGCTCTGGTTTTGACTGAAAGAATTTCTTCAGTGAATAAGGTAGGTAAGAGATGGAAGAAATTCCCAACAACATCAACTTCAACTCATACACTCACATGTTTATGTGCACTCACATATCTTTGTCTAAATGCATGCAAAATGAATATACACAGAGAGAGAGAGAGAGAGAGAGAGAGAGAGAGAGAGAGAGAGAGAGAGAGAGAGAGAGAGAAAGAGAAAGAGAATTAAATGTTTTTGTAAGGAATCTGGTGATGTTTAGGTAGGACTTTAAAAACTTCAATATGCTTCATAAAAATTCCAAGGTAAAATCTATCAGAATGATCTATCATGAAAAAGCCTTAGTGAAAGACACAGGCAAATTATGACTATAGTTTCAGAGTTACAGAGGAGAGTTTTCATTCTATAGACAGTTTTGCTGAACTTACATGATTCAATGACCACTAGGAGAGGACACTGGCCAGTGGGAGTGGACACTGTGGGGACTAGGAAAAAGTGGGGGGACATAGGAGATGCTGATGATATATGTTTCTTAGGTGCCTAGGAAATTATTGTGATCACAATGTGTGATGATTAGCTTTAACTGTGAACTGGACACAGCCTAGAATTACTCAGGGAAAAGAATATCATTAAGGAAATGTCTACATGTCTGTGCTTTGCTGGCCTGTTGTGTGCCTGTAGAAGATTGTTTTAATTATATTAATTGATATGGGATGACCTGGCCCACTGCAGGTGACACTATTCCTTAAGCAAGGTGTCCTGAACTGTAAAAGAGTGTAAAGATCTAGATAAGCACAATCAATAAAGCAAGTTTGCATACATATATATTAATTGCCTTCGTCTCTTGACTGTGGATATGATGTGAGTAGATATTTCAAATTTCTCCACTTGTGATTTCTCCACAGTTAGATTATAACTGGAAACTATAAGCTAAAATCAACCCTTTCTCAAGTAACTTGTTGTCAAGATATTATTGCACCAATAGAAATGAAACCAGGGCAGGATGTGAGGCAATGAGCTGAGTTTTAGTGGATGGTGAATAGGTGATGTTGGACATGAATAACAGCTTAAAAACTTAAGAGCCCCCACATTTTCCCCTAAATGTCTTCTGCATGTCAATTGATCCTTTTACTTGTTCATATGTATCTTGGGGCCCAAAGGAGAGATTTATTTTCTCATTGTCCTCTAATGTACCTTGTAGATAATAAAGTACAATTTCAAATCAGCATTGCTTTGAAATCCAAGCTAAGTAGACTGATGATAACTTTCTTGGACCCTCTCTTAAAAACATGTGGGGAGCTTTTATTGCACTTGCCTGTTTAAATGTAAACCTGTCAAGATCTAGTTCTCATATGGTGTAGGGGTGTGACACCAAGCACACATACATACGTAAATGAATAAATATAATCTGTGTTTTCAGTTTTCAAAATTGTCCTCTAGCATTTTAGCTCTGTATCAGTCAGTGTTCAACCAGAGAAGCCAAAGAGGTAAGAAAACTGTCAGTATATATGCTCAAGGGCTAAGTACAGAGAAAATGCTCACACAATGGTGGGCATTAATTTTGAGTCCTGGTAAAGCTGTTTTATGAATGCTATAAGGTTAAAAAATACAAGACCAGAAGTTGGTAAGAGTAGGTCATGATAAGCAGGCACCACCAAGGGAGGAATATATTTCCATCTTTGTCCTGTTGATGACCAGGAGTGTCCTGCAGAAGCCCAGCCCCTATCTCACAGAACCAAACATGCATTCTTGACTCAATGCTTCATGGCACAGAGATGAGATCAGAAGTCAACAGGTAGCGCTGCATTATAACGGCTATTCTCCCCAGTCACTCTTCCACATCTCTCTTCTCCTAGCTTTAAATGCATTTTTAAACTAGTCTCAGCCTCATATGGTAGGAAATGTGCAAGTCTGGCATGCAGAGTACTTGAGGCAGGAGGATAACAAGCTAAAGGCCAGCCTGAGATTAGATATTCTTTCTTCAATAGTTCACAGTGACATTTCAATATATTACAGACTGTAATTTACCAACAGGATCTTCTTGTCTCACTGTTTATAACCTGGAAGTCTATGGTCAATCTTGAGGCCTTTCTCAGTGCTGAAGAAGAGAGTATAGAGGAGTGAAAGGAGAGAAGGGGGAGGGGCTTGATTTTTTTTTCCCATAAAGATAATTCAACACTATTCTGGAAATTTGATTACTCCCTTAGATGCCATATCCAAAGGAGGTTCAGACGTCTACTTTGAGGACACAAACAGGACCAGTACATAAGAATGTTCTACAAATTTACCTATGGTCACGGAACAAACAAAAAAGCTCTCTCATCTCCATTTTCTTTGTGAGTGCATGTTCTTGGGTAAATCTCAGGATGCTTAACTGCCCTGGAAGCAGCATAATGCTAGAGTATTCTAAATCATTCCCTTCACTACTGGTCACTTCCCATACCTTTATTTATTTTTTTTCCAAAGTGAATGTTTAGTGAGATTATATTGTTACATTGTAAATAATTTTCCTGCCTACTGGTTTAATAAAAATGCTGATTGGCCAGAAGCAGACAGGAAGTATGGGAGGGGCTACCAGACTAAGAAAACTCTGGGAACAGGAAGAACAGAGAAACCAGAGAGATACCATAATGAGATGGCAGCAGTAGCAGAGGAAAGAAGTTGAAATACTGATGCTCTGAGAAAAGGTACCAAGTAGCATGACTAAACAAGGTAAGAATCTTGTGTTAAGAGTAAAGAGTTAGCAAGTTACATGCCTGGGCCTTAGGTCAATCAGCATAAAATTAATATGAACATCTGTGTGTTTCCGCGGGACTGCAGGTCTGGGGTCTAGACCACAGACCAGACAGGTCAGAAATACATACTACAAAGTTGGCTCTCCAAGTGATTCTTTCAAGTCTTTCTCAAATACTGATAACTCCCACATTCAGCTTCCTGCTGGTAGTTCTCAGCCTAAACCATCTCAAAGGATGCCAATAACACTGCATGGAATCTTAGATAATGCATGGATATTATAGATAGAGTCATAAGTAATTCAATCAGGAGCTTGTCTTTGAAATCACAGGTATTGAGTCCCCCAAATGCTTTCTAAGAGAATTACTTTGGAAAACTGATGTTAGGGGCGTTAATGATCTTTACTCTTTGTCCCACCAATAGATTCTTCCTCTAATTTTGCTAATTTTACTTTATTGAAAGAATCCTTTGGAGCCTTGTTCCTAGCTGGTTTTCAAACTGACTCTCATTACAACTACTCTAGTTCAAGTAAATTCAATGGCCAGTAGTCTCCTATCCAGCAAATCTAACTACCCTTGCCTCCCTGGCTATCAGCAACATGTGATTAACCATATTGGGTATACTCATCTCAGATTAATCCTTCATCTCTTTTGTGTTTCCCCTTTCTATGCACCTACTAATAATGGATGCTCCTCAACACTCCACATAGCCTCTAGCACTAATCTCTGTCTGCCATGATTTCCCCAAGAGTGCCTTTGTGAGAACAATTAGAATTATCCTGCTAATTCTGAAATACAATGTGCATACACACACATACGCACACAAAGGGAGGCTACCATAAGATTTTATTCTTTTATACTTTAAATTTTAATTCTTTAAACTAAAATCATGCCTCTCTTATAACTAATACACCTTGGAAAAGTAGTTGTTTCTTACTCTTTCTGCCTTCTATATTTTATTCCTTTAATAAATATTTATTTTGGATCTAAGAAACAAACATACTCATCCTTTCCAACAGTGACACTGTGCAAACATCCTAAGTGGTTTTAAGGTTGGGGGTTAAACAAAAGGACAACATATTCTTAATATTATCATTCCAACATGTAATTAATCTGAACATTATAAATTATTTTTTATCTATTTTTGGTACTGTATGTTTAAATTTTCATGTATCTTATTTCATATACTTCCAGTGCATCTCGATTTGAGCTACTTTATTCCTAGTATCCAGTACTCATGAGGCTTCTAACTTTGGCGTTTATGTCACTGACACTGGTGCTTGGGTCCAGATCTGGAAACCAGCCCCCACCTGCATCTATCAACCTCTTGCTTGTCCAATGTGCCGACCACATTCTTTCAGTTATCTTTGTAAAGACATTCTGAAATATTGATTTTAGATACATTGTTATATTTGTGAACATGTTTATTGCAAAAGTCCTATTGTTATCTAAGAATTAGAATTTACCTTTTTAAATGTGTTTGAAAAACTTATGATAAAAGTAAAATAAATAAACTAGGATGGTGTCATGTGCCTATAATTACAGCACTTGGAAGGATGAAACAGGGGGATAACCAGTTCAAGCAGCCTGGGTGACATTGCCAATGCCTATCTTGACAATAAAAATAAAAATCAGTAGTAATCATAATAACAAAAAGGATAATATTTGTTAAAGTTGACCAATTAAATTGTGCTTTGCATGAATAGATCAAAAAGCATTAAATTTTTCTATCTCATTTTAAGAACCTACATTAGAAGGACCAAGTCAGATTTCAGTCTACTATAAAACATTTTTATTCTGTCCAAACCTAACTGTTATTTCTCTGTTCTTAAAGAGAAAGGTATGCTAATTTTAGCCTTCATTTAACAGTTGTTAGAGTGAAACACCTACATTTGGGATCACTTGATATTTTTGAAGGAAAAGCTTCATTAACTATGCTTTGTGAGCCAGGAAGATAACAGTGTATCAGTGTTTTGGGTTAGTAGCTGGGTACACCAGGAGAACAACTCTAACTAATGAATGAATGTTTTGTTCTCCTACTTTTTTCCAAGCTCAGTGAATAAAACATCCTCTACTGTAAAGGAGTAAAGTGGCTGAGCACTCACTGGAGAGGACTTATTCAAGGGAAGCAGTGACAATATTAACATTAAAGAGATTTATTATGGACACAAAGATGCCTCTGATTTAAGCACAGATGATCACACCTTGCGGGGGAAAAAAATGTCATCATAATTTGCATTTTTTCTGTTTCTTACATCTGATTGTCTCCAAAGAAGCAACTAGTCTTTACATGTACAGACAGAGGATATGGTTACCCTAGAAACCAGCACCATGGACCACATGTGACCCCTCTACAAAGAGCATCTACATCTTTTCAAAAGATAAACTAAAGCAGTCAAAACACTTGCAGTCTGAACTAAAACAAAATCAAAGGCCTATTTTCAATGCTAATGAAAAATACAACTTATTTAACTTTATTATTTGACAAATTATTGAGCTACAAATTTGCAATTACTTGTGGTCATTTTATGTTGATTTCAACAACATGAGTAAAGTATTTGGTTAGGTAACTAGCTGTATGGTACTAAACCTTTCTCTTGTATTCAGAGTGTGAAGATCCAGCAGAGGGAGCCCACACATTATTGATGATTAAATGTTGGTCTAAAATGATTTAATTGTATTTAGAGATTTTAGGAATAAAATTCTTGTTAGCTTTGGATTCTATAGATTATGCAGTGAAGTATACATTTTAATGCTGATTTGTTTTTTATTCTTTTAATATCTTGAATATATTTAAAAATTTATATTTGTGTATGAAGTAAACTTTTAAGGTTATCTTTTTTGGATGACTAGTTTAAGAATGCTCAGTGGGGATTCATATGGCTTCATTTTAATTTCCTAAAGCTCTTAACTACCTCTTCTCCTCCTCAAACCCCTTTCATTTGACTTCATACTCAAGACAAGTGTCATGAAGCAGGTTTCATAACTGAGTACACAATCTAAAACCCCAAATATGCAATCCCTAGCTGCTTCCTTATAAAGAGCACAGAGGTTATGGGGCATTGTTTACTTGTCAAGAAAGATGTCTTTGGAAATGACATGCCTTTCGTAGGGAGCTGTGAGATCCCAAGATGAACCTCACTCCCAGAAGACATTCAGAGTCTGGATGCAGTTCATCAACCAATGAGTATTAGTTTTCTCATTAATTTCTTCAGAAATGTTGATTGACATTTCTTTTCATTCCACAGACCATTCCAAGCTTGAATATAAATTGTGGTAAAATATCTACCAGTTATTGGTTCCTACACACTAGAAATTGATTTGCTACTTTTTTTTCATAAACCTCATAATGTCCAGTTAGTTGGAGAAAGACTTCATTTCTCAGAATGTAAGTAACACGTGACAGAACTTGAATTTGCATACAAATGGGAAGCCCTGAAGTTGCAAACTGATAATCATTGTGAGATACCTACTTCCAAGATGCAATCCTGTGTGTTGATTTCTCACTCTTGTTTCTGATAAAGTCAGAGGTTCTTATTCTCAATAGAAACACTTGAGAGAGATCAATGCACAGATAATATTTGAATTCACTTAATGAACCAATCCGCATGCTGTATATGTCTTTTGTATTACTGATCTTTTCACCAGAATACCATGTATATGTGATACTTTGGCAAAGAAAGACAGGCCAAGGAGATTCCACAATAGTCTACCCTATGCAATGCCATGAACCTAAGATTTAAATATAGATAATTCTCACTTTAAAATCTAATCTGCATTTATTTTGTACAATTATTCCTCCTAGTTGGTTTCTTTGAAATAAAATTTTATGTGTATTTATGTGTTCTTAGTTCAATAATGTGTCAGTTTGTAAAGTCTCCTTCTGTACCTCAACTCAAACTTCCATTCACAGTATACTTTTCAGTGTACATACTCTAACTAGTTTTTTTAAGTAAAAAATGTTTTATATTTTCAGATAACTTTAAAGGAGATTATTAGTTGTTTTTTTTTATAAAGACATACTATCTACAAACTGCAATACAAACTACAAACAACAATAAAAATGTTGGTATCTATTTTCGTTTAACTACCATATGTTATGAGTGAGAAAACTGACATTAGGACAGATTGCAATTTGTTTGTACTCTTCTTGTTTATTAATGAGAACATAGAGAAGTCAACCCTGGAAGACAAATTTTCCTGTCCTCTTCAAAAGCAATTTAAATAAGCAGTGTTTAAAACGTATGGGACCCTCAAGTGTCACATTTAACTTTATGCTGAGTTCAGCAAGCTTAAGGCATTTTGAAAAGCCAGTGACAGGTTTTATTCATGGCACAAAAATGGAAAGATGAGTTTTATTCTAAGTCAAAAAAGAAAATGGATTCACAACTCAAAATGCAGTAAAATGTGTTTCAGAAATCCTTTGTGATCCAATTCATGATCAAAGCACAAAGTTCGCAGAGGTTTTATTTTAGATTGGTAAATCAGAAAGTTGAACTATATAATGATGTTCAAGATGAGGTTCTGATCATAGCACCAGTTACTACTGGAAATCTCAAGGGAGTTGGCCCTTGTTGCCATATGCTGATGGGCTGTATCTAAATACAAAGTTTAAAACACATACCTCAAGGAGCCTCATTAACAAAGGAGGTAGCACCCAGTCTTAGAATTTGTATTTACTGGGGCTAGAGAGATGAATCAGCTATTAAGATTACTGTCTGCTCATACAGAAGAGCCAGATTTGGTTCCCAGCACCCACAGGGAGGTCACAATCATCAATAATACCAGTTCAAGCATCTTCTACTGACCTCTGCAGTTAGTAGGCATGCATACATGTATATAGGCAAAAAACTCGTACACATAAATTTTTATACATAAATTTATAATTTGTATGTATTTTAAATTTTGTTTAATACACATATGTATCCCTAACTGAATATATTCTGTGTCCCATACATGCACCTACAGAGTTTATTTTTTTTCTTTTTTTAGTGACCCATAAGCCTTGGCATGTGATGTCACTTAGAGTTCCTAAGTGAACAGAACAACGGCAGAGTAAGAAGATCTGTCTCTTGACTTCTACAGAAAGTCTGGAAACTAAGGTGTGTGCTTGAGTGAAGACTTCTCCTTGCAGAGACTCAACTATTTCTAAAGGTGCTGCCCTCAGAAGTGCCTTTCACCCTCTTGCTCTTGTCCAATGCCCACTGCATGTTCTCAGTAGTGACAAGGCTCATAAGTAACCAAGAGCAACTCTGGTAGCCTAAATTTACTCCTGGACCAGTATGTACCTCATATATTTTTATAATTGACCTGTGACAGATGAAAACATACAATTACAAAGTAACTTATATCCTAGATGTGAATTATAGAAATGATAGAATATGAATTATATTCATTTCTATGTGCAAGCTATCCAGAAAAGCAAGGTCTAAGCAAAAAAAAATATCTAAACACAGAACTTAAAAACCTTTTCCCCCCAAAATAAACAAAGCCATTTCTCACCATGTTGTCATTTTTCTGGATTGTTGTCTTACACAGTTCTATCATTGACACTTGTAGACTTTCAGTAATTGTTTGAATAACTAAAACCTAGCAGATGATGTGGAGTGGTTCTTGTGTGCCAAGCAAAAAAAAAATGAGAACTTCTAAATCTCTTAGCACCCTGAAGCCACATTACAGTTGTGTGAGGCAGACTTGTGGAAAAGAAGAGGTCTGTACCATAGCCAAGGTCACTCAGTGAGTGACAGAGGTGGAATCTGAAGTGAGATTTGTGTTTCTCAAGGTCGGGCACTTTAATCACCAGGCAGATTTTAGTGGGAATGCTTCCATCTGAAGCCTAAACAGTTGGTTGGCTCTCTGGTTCTGTTCATACAAACTCTATTTTTCTTAAATGGCAATAATTATACCATGATCATATTGTTGCTGCAACTTTCCTGGCTTATGTAAGCATTTTGTTTGGTTTGCCATGAATGCTTGTTTAAACGCACAGGGACCCTGGATTTAAGTATAATTTTAGATCACTGGTTGACCCAACTCCAAAATTCCTATAAAAATATTGTTTCCAACAGGGGAAAGACACATTAAAGATATGATCTGCCACACAATATGTCAGTTCTTGCTGTGAAGCCCAGAAGGAAATTGTTTTGTGCAAAAATGGAGTTTGGATCATAGTATGTTACAGTAACATTTTTACCTGGACACCAGGTTATTAGCTCACTGCTATTCAGACTGTGGGACAGTTAGACTGACTTCTTTCCTCTAAGTAGCAGGATATGTACTTCACCTCCTAGCTCATGGAATTGAAAATAAGGTCTAAGGCCAGTCAGTATGGTCAAAGATCTTGGAATACTGTCTGGTTTTGTTTTGTCTTGTTAATTGTAAAAGAGGCTGCCTTTGGGTTGGGATTACTGTATAACTCAAAAAAAGAGCACCCTAATACCTTAGCCAGTAAGAACACCATTCAAGCATTCTGGATTGTGATATATGGGAGATACTATATCAGAGTGAGGTGTTGGAGTTGACGTTACAGAATATCAATAAATTTACATGAAAAAATCCAAGAGTTTAGTATATTCAAAATTAATCGTAATTTACTGCACCAACCAAATTCCTACAAACACATTAAACTGACCAGTCTTATGACGCAACCTTTGAATCATGGGGTCTATAAAAATATAGGTTAGCATTTTAGGAGAGCTTGTACAACTAGATAAATTATTATTTTCCTTTTTGTGGTCCTTTTATCATGCCAAATGACATTATCAGCTGTGTTTTCTTGTCTTTAGTTCCTTACTGACATAGAATCCAATTTGGAGACAAAATATGGCCCTCCCAAGACACTCCTATGTTGATGGCCTCTCTTTATGTAAATACATGTCTTGTTTAATCCAGTTTATGTCTATAAAAGTAGCCTGAATAAATGTGATTTTTCAAAAGACAGTTTAGAGGCAGAATCTAGGACCAACTAGATTCAGCCACTTCTTTAATCACCAAATCTCTTGTTTGTAAGGTACCTCAAAGGTCATGCAGTACATGGTTTCCCATTAACTACAATCAGTTAATAATCATTGAACACTAACATCACCATATGCTCAAAACTTGTATAATTGAAAAAAATAACATTTAATTTGATTTTGTCTTTGTCACCTGAAAAGCTTTGAAATGTTTCCTGCTCAATGTTGCTCATTTTGCAGTAGGACTGTACTGGTCCAGGTGAAGAGCAGGACTGGTTGGTTCAGTGGCACTGGTAACAGTAATGCTTGGGAACAGAGCACAGGAGTGCTTGGCACTGTCTGCTTTTCAAACTGTGGTCATGCTGCTTGCCAGCTCTGACCTTGCCTGATGCATCAGTGTCTCTACACTTTGCTTTCTTAATATAGAACAGCAGCATACCCATCTTATGAGTTTGTTAAAAAGAGAAGATGATCTAAGACACATATATGGCTTAGCATGACACTTCAAACTGTGTTATTATTTATAACATTGCTGTGTTTCTTGTTATATTATGTGAGCCTTTGTGACTGCAGAGTACCAGCACATAGTGGGTTCTTAGCATGCATTTGTTAAGTGACTGAATAAATTAATAACTATCCAGCTTAAGCTCTTACTATACATTACATCTATATAAGCATAACATATACACATAAATAAGTTGATTATCACATAGGTAATGATTGCTGCCTGCTCTTGGAAACCTAGATTCTGAATATAAGTGAGTTGACATTTAGCAGAAACATGTAGCCTAAGGTAATTTTACCCAGAATACAAGTTGTCATCCTTTATAAACAGCTAAACAGTAGGCTTGGCTCAGATCTGCTTCATATCCCAAACAGGTCTGATAAATTGAAAGCAAATAAAATGAAGAGCAGCTGTGAATTAAGTTAAATCTGGCAAAGATGGGTTCATTGTCCTTACATTGATTAAAAGGGCTGTTCAGATTCCAACACCTTACATGGCATCCTAACTTTTACAGTACAAAGTTGCTGTTGTGAATATTTTGGTTCCCTATCTTTTTCATTTTTAAGAAAGAATAAAGTTTTGAAGATCTGATACACTATTTGAAATATGCAAATGCAAATGATAAAAGAAAAGTATATAAAGCCTGGTAATGACACTAACAAGTAATCCAGCTTAATTTGGATATGATGGAAATTTATACTGTACCATACAAAAGAAAAGCTCACAAATGTATTTCTGAAATATTGAGGAATAGGACACTTTTCACATTTTGAAGGACTTCACTGACATTTTATTTTACTGTTAGTCTAGACCTCTTTGCTCAAATTCAGTCATTGTCTTTTGAGCCCTTTCTTGGTACTCATATTTACAATCTGAAGAGAGTGTTTAAATGAGAAATATTAAGTTGGCTTTAGTTAAAAGGCAATACCTGCTAAGAGGACATTATGAGAAAAAATATAACCAGATTAGACAGGTCAGACTTTCCTAGAGGAGATGAAACTTGAGATGTATTTTGACACTTGAGTAGTTCAGTTCGGCAGAGATGGAAGTGGGGGTAGGGTTAGAATAGGGCACTTCAGGTAAAGGGAGCCGCATGCCAATGGTAAATGGGAGGATAGGATACGTGCTGCCTGTGAGGACTGCAAGTCACACAGGATTCCCAGAAGTCAAGAGGAGGGTGGGGAGGAAGGAAAATACTGAAGGAGCAGCAGACTGGAGCAGTCTGCACTTCACCTCCCTGCTACCAGCAGATTGCCAGATGTCCACATGTTCAAATTTTGTTCCGCTAGCTGCTAATGGATGTTACTTGAAAAATAAGGATCGTTAGTTAAATGCATATATGAAATGCTAGATTATTCTGATGTCTCAGTCAGTTTGAGCTTCCTTAATAAAGTAATGAAGACAGGGTGCCTCATAAACAATAGAAACTTGTTTCTTACCAATGTAGATGCTGGAAATTTGAAATCAAAGGCCCTGCTTGATTGGGTATGGGTGGGGCTCTTTCCTGGGTGTAGGCTGTAGGTTTCTTGATGTATACTCACATAGAAAGAAAGAGCCTTTTTTGTTTTTTTTCTCTCTCTTGTGTTTTTATTTATGTTCCCAATTTTTTTCTGCAGATTGAATCTGAAGCATCATATATACCACATTCCTGTAATATACCCCAAGCCTTAATTTTACTTTTTCTGTCCAGTTGCCTGTATTATCCTTAAATGTAATCTGTAGCTCAGGACATGAGGCTTTTACCCTCATCCTTCCAAATAGCTGGAATTACAACCCCACACTTCCAGGCTGGTTGGCCAGCTCTCTTATAATGGCATTAATCTCATATGTGATTCAATCCCCATAACCTAATAACAGCCTGATGTTCCCACCTTCAAATACCATCCAATTGGAATTAAACTCTAAATATATAAATTTTAGATTGACAAGAACGTTCAATCTAATCTAAAAACACTAAACAGCTTTCCTGGCTTCAAGTCTTTAGGGAACCTTTATTATGTGTTGGATCTTTACAATTATGTATGTAGGGAATGCAGGATGCATACTTTTCTAAAGGGGTTTGCATACTGGTGATGATGTATCTTGAGGATACATTTTGTGGACTATTCTTTGAGAAGCACGTGTATTTGCATAGGAGAGTCTTTGAGTAAGACTAAGTATGGAATAGTTCATCCCACATTTAGCATCCAGGAAGAATTTAAGAACAAAACTATTTGATGGACACAGATGAATTAGTATCTCATTGTAATAGCCCTGGGGTGGCCTAAAGAGATCAGGTCAACCTGACCTTAATTAATAGATGGCAGTGCTGAAGAGGAGGCAAGTGACTGAGAAATACTCCAGAACCATAGGAAACACAAATCCTAGGGATTTCATTCTCTTGTTTAATTAGGAGGTGAAAATCAGAAAGAGAGGATGATTGATTGGTTGTGGAGGCTAAGAGGAAAAATGACTCTGATGACTTGGGTTTTTTACTTGGGAAAGTGAGTTGTAAGTGGCGTTTCTTGTTGAGATCCAGTGTACATTTGTAACAAAGCTGCTGTGAAGAGTTTGAGACTTTACAGTGTGTGTATGGGATAAAAAGTAGAAATTTTAAGTAGCACAGGGGAGAGATGCTAGCTTCCTGCGGTACAGTCTCTCAGATAAAGTCCCTCATCTGGGAATAACATGCAAAATTTACAAAAGAGTAGTTGCCGGGAGTGGGGCAGGGTGTGTGGGAACCTTTCTAAGAAATTGCTTTTAGAGAATCATCCATTTACAAAATTGCCTTCTGGCTAATTGTTCATTGGCCAGTCATTCTGTTACCTGTTCTAGAACTTTCAGGAACAGCACACGATGTGAAAAGAGCTCGAGGTAAAGACAAACCTGTAATGAGAGGGCAAGAAAAAAAAAAAAAAAAGAAAGAAACTTAAAAAGAGAAAAGTGAAAGATTTGGAGATGCCTTCATATTTTTACCAGTACTATAATGTATTCATTCTAACAAATATTTTCTATATAAAATGACTGGCTCAACCAAAAGAATTAATATTGACATATTTGAGCTGCAAGATAGCTGGAAAGGTGTATTTATTCTGTACTTACGTGGTTCCCGTTTAGGATTAACTGGACCTTTTGATTTCTATCAATAGTTTGCTGTTTCCCTCATTACTCATTGCTATTGTGGACTTTTAAGACAGGTCAAGCTAAATCTAGTCCATTACTGTCTATAATACAGCTGGATGTGCATAGTCAGACACATTGCACATGTAGAACTCATAACAGCCAGTGTGTTTTAAGATGAAAATGATCTGAGTCTTTTATTTAGGACGTTCCTTAAATAACAAATGACTGATTCTTAAATTCTAACTTTGGCTCTTTAAGAACCACATGGATTTCTTCAGCAATAGTCAGCTATGTTCAGAATTCACCCTCCTTACTTCTGCTGGGCCTAAGCCTCCATGCCCCAGATTTCCAGTCTCAAACCAGAGTGCATTACAATCTCTTGTGTAGGACAATAGAAGGAGTAGAAACTCTCTCTCTCTCTCTCTCTCTCTCTCTCTCTCTCTCTCTCTCTCTCTCTCTCTTTCTGTGTGTGTGTGTGTATGTGTGTTTCTCTCTGAGTACATATGTGGTTTATATGTGATTGTATTTCCCAGAAGTACATGTCCGTGTACACACATGTAGAAACTACAAGACATCATTTGTTTTTATATATTAAACTTGACCTTACCCTCCAGACGTTGTCTCTGACTAAAGTAAAAATTCATCATTAAGGCTAATCTGGCAGGTTAGCAAGACCTCCGGATCTTATCCCCTGGTGCTGGAATTACAAGCTGCTATACCTAGTTTTTTCCATAGGTGCTGGGGATTCAGGCTCAGCTTCTTAGGATGCTTGCAGAGCAAGTGTTCTTACCCACTGAACTGTCTCCCCATCCCATGTCCATCTCTCTTTAACTGATAAATGTAACATTGTTTTTGTGTGTGTTTGTGTGGAAAGGAAAGAAAATTACATATATTGAGCATCACTGCTGGTCTTAATGCAGACAGGATAAAATTGATCACAGACCAATTTGGAAATCAGTGGCAAGTGAGAAACTACAGGAACCAGTCTTCTTCTTACCTGATGGAAGTCCGAGTTTCAATTATTGATTGAATCATGAGACTATGCTTACCTCATAAGTATGCAATTCCATGTTTATACCTCCTACATGCATGTTAGAAGGTGAGCATGGTGACAGATATCTTGGGTGGGACAGAGATAGGAAGATCTTGGGAGCTTTCTGGCCAGCAAATCTAGACTAAATAATGAACTGACAGTTTAAGTGAGAGGCCTTGCCTCATGTAATAAGGTGGAGATAAATAAAAACACCACCATTGATTCTGACTGCCATATCTTCACATTTTTTGTACATATGCTGAGATGTACAAGCATATAGGCACAAACACACACACACAATTTGTTGCTTGCATGAAGGCACTTATTAAAAGAGATGAGAGATCTATTTAAAACTATACGTGATGATTCTAACAGCTATGAATTGAAAAGTTAACTTCCTGAAAAGGCACCCACACACTGATGTTCTTCTTATTCTTTCAGATAAATTTGCAATATCCAGCCATAGTACTTTGCATCCATTTACAATGATACCAAGAAACTTATCACTTCTATTCAGATTCTATCTACTCTTCATGACTTAACTGATGTTCCCTTTATTTGACAAGATTGTGCCAGATTTTCTTGTATCTTTTAAATTGTTGTGCTCTCATTATTTAATTGAAAAAAATAATCCACTGAATGTTAGCTATATGCCAAACTTGATTCTTGGATCAGGGACACAGCAGTAAATGAACCCAAGCTCCCATTTACCATTAAGTTCACATTTTTGAGGGAGAAAAATGACTAAGAGAATAAGTCATCCATTCATTTCCACCATCCCCCCCCAACTGATGCAGATAGACATAAAAGCCAGGTAGAAAGATGAGGTGCAGATGTAGACAGGAATGTAGAGAAAGAGGAGTTTTAGGTGCTTTGGTAGATGAATGGAAGGAAAAGCTAGTGATGGAGAAGTCTAAAGAGTTCAGTAGAAAAATCATGGGAGAATGGTCGGTCAGCTTGCACATAATGATAGGCTGATATTTTATTTGGGATCATTTTATCACTCTCTTTGGCTACATTGAATAGAAAGATCCTACTGTTCTTCTCTCATTAGCACCAGGGTACAGGGTGGACTTAGGTAATAAGTGTCACTTATTTGTTTATTGACATGGCTTTTCACTTTTCATCCAGATATTTTGGCATCTCACAGAAGCACAGATTTTGTTTCCATTGCAAAGTCAAGCTGGCCTAAACAGGCTGGCCTAGGGGTTTGTTTGGTTTCGTAGTTATATGCAAAGCAAGATGCTCTAAATAAATCCAAAAGGGATTCAATAACAGTGTTTTGGCAGGGGCGTCCCTCCTGTGCATCTATTTTTTTTTTTTCTTTTGGTTTTTTCCAATGTCTTTGCACTACTGGGAGACTTCTCACTGCCGCAGAGAAGGCTCCACCCACAGACCTTTCACCCTTCCCCAGAACAGATGGACAAATGGAGCCAGAAAGGAAAGCAGGGTCAAGACAAAGGTTAGTGGAGAGTGCTATCTGGGTCAGAGAGAGTGAGAGTGTGACACTGCCCTTCTATACTGTAGGCTTCTCCTGCCCTAGTTCTCCTATACTTTTTACTGGAGGACATGCTTGGTGTTAAGCAGACAAACTGAAGTTTGCCCAGGAAATTATCAGGACACTCCCAGGAAGAAAAAAAAAAGACAGGAAAAATGGGAGTGGGAGAAGGAAAAGGGATGGAGGTGGGGTGGGGGAGACACCCATAAATCTCCAGAAGGTTAAAAGCGATCCGTACTAAAAACTGTTTTGCTAGGCTCTCGTATCAAGCATGGTGACCTCAGATACAGTTTCTCAAACCCAGTGAACTTTCAAATGGCATTATAAGAAATTCCATTGTGTTTGCACTTAGGAGAATTTATAGTATTCTTGGAAAGGGTTTTTAAACATTGCTGGTCTTCAGAGAAACAAAAAAGGGAGAAGTTGTCGAATTGCTCAATGCTGTTCACATTGCCCTTCTTATTTATTATTGCAATGTTAATGTATGGAAACATCACTTTCTGGGTTTCTGTCAACACCAGGCATTCTGATCATGCTATTTCACTTAAACTTTCAAAAAATCCAGAAAGAAGGCATAGAGGGCAGAGCAGAGAGGCAAATGTACACAATGGAGAATCTGCCCTCAAAGTACAGGGAAGGACCACTGAACAGCTTGGGATCAGAAACACCCTGGACTAACCCTTCGAACCCCACTCCAACTATAGGAACACCAGACTCACTCTTGAGGGAGGGGGGTCAAAACGGGATTTGGCCAGGAGTGGAGACTGACCCAAGCATTATTGGGTCAGTGGGACCATAGGACTGTCTGCTCCCTGCCCAGGAAGGGGATGGGGAGTTGCAGAGAAGAAAAATGACCAGATGTGGTGGGAGGGGGAAGGGACCTTGAATAAGGATATACAGGGATGGAAAAAAAAATTCAGAGGGAAAGCTGAACACAAAGTAAATATATGTGTAGCACTCTTATTTGCATTACCACCCTTGATAAGCCATGCTTATGATTCTTATCCTCTTTATAGTTATTGTTAACTCTTCTGCATTTTAAATTCATTTTACTGTTTTTTTGATAAATACAAAATAAAGAAGGAAAAAAAAAGTACAGGGAAGGTAGGCATCAAAGCAGATCTATCTGGCTACACACTGAGATTCACTGCTCTTTGTGTCTCTTACTGAGTCTCAGGTTATTCAGGTGAGAAGAAAGTCCAGGCATCAAACTGATGTCTGAAAATAGAGGCAGTATCTATGAGGTCAGTGTGTCCAAGGTAGCATGCTGTACTGGGGACTGAATCCATGTCCTCATTTTCCCACAAAGTTATCAGAATATACAGGAATACCATCCATGCTCAGGACACACTACAAATATAGATGGATATGAATAGAGTCACAGCTCATACTGCCTTTCTCTGCCTAGTACCATCCATATCTTCTAATATTTTTTATTGGTCTAATTCCTTTTGGTCCTTGGTCAAGCAGTCTAGATTTCATGTCCATGTTTATTTATAGTTGTGGCTTATTTGGTTTGCCAAAGAGGACTTTATTCTTAGGGCTTCCAACTCCCTTACAGGTGTCAGATAATTTTATCACCATGTTAGAAAGAAGGTGTTTTCTTAATAGCAATACAGGAAGAATATAGAGAATGGAAAGAGAAAAATCTAGTGAAAAGATTTTAGTGGTAAAAATTTCAACTGAAAACTCAAATTTGCTGTTTGCATTTGAATATTAAAGTTATAATTGAAATCTTTTCTTTCAAGACACAAATTAGGTGAGTCATTCAGCTTCCAGTTGAATGTCATTATAACCTGAATAAATTATTTAAGGCAGACTTCTTAATATGTACAAACTGAAAGATTATTTATATCATTCAACTCCAACATTGTATGATCTTTTAAACTTTACAAACACACACACATATCTATCTATCTATTATCTATCATCTATCTATCTATCTATCTATCTATCTATCTATCTATCTATCTATCTATCTGAGAAAGAGCACTCTAAATAATCCAATTAATCAGTCATCCAATATATTACCTATATTTTGGTGTGGATTTAACTTTCCTCACTGAGTCTGGCTCATTGTGTGTTATAGGCGCATGTGCAGGCAGTGCATATAAAGGGAAGGGATATTTGTTGTCTTGTGAAAGAGATATCATGAGTATCTTGCTGAGCTTCTCTCAGGACCTTTTACCTAATAAACTTGATAGAGCAACCTGTCAGGGGGCCAGCAGCCAGGAGCAGTAGGCATACGGTAAGTGAGAGGAACCAAAAGACTGCTCCTTTTGATGGCTAAACACAACAGCCTTAGCCAAAATCATGGGAACAGCTGTCATCGGGTGGTCATAGCACAAGGTTACATGGCATGACATCCAGGAAGCAATGATGCTAAAACGTTAGTAATGACCAAAGATCAAAAAAGAAAAAGAGATCTTTTTTAGGTGAATGAAAGAAGGAAGTGTTTTTAATAGATACTTTCCAGTGTAATCTAGATGTATCTTATAGAAAGTTCTGAAACTCTGCAGTGAAACCAATGGCAGTTTTTAGCCTCAGTCCTTCATGGAGGTTTTGGGGAAATATGATATAGATGTAATATTGCTAGCAGGTCCATTGAAAGTAAGCAAAAGTACTTCAGTGAAGGGAAGGATGCTTGTGCATTCTGTAAGACCACTAAACACGAAGTCCTTACGAAGACTGACACCATACCCCAGTGGGACTCACATAAATGCTTTATCTTTCCAAAATAAGGGCTGTATAGCAAAATGTATGCCTATACTTTTCTCCTTTGATACCAGATCACCAAAGTACTGCACATATTTCTTTTATATGATATTTATAAATATTACCTGCAGGCAGTAAGATGTCTCACTGAGTAAAGGCATCTGACACCAAGACAGATACCCTGAGTATGATCCTCCAAAAAGACATAGTGGAAAGAAAAAGCAACCCCTGTAAGCTATTCTCTGACTTCTTCATGCATGCTATAGCACACAGATGCATGTGCACATGTGCACATACATACATAAGCTGTAAGAAATAAATTAAAATTTGTCTTAATTATATTATGGTTCTTCCTTTAGTAAATTGAGCTGAGTAATTTTGATGTTAAAATTGTGGTGGGGGGAGCCATGCAGTACTGGTCTGATGCCTTTAATCCTAGTACTTGGAAAGTAGAGGCAGGTAGATCTCTGAGTTCTAAGCCAGCTTGTTCTAGTGGGTGCTTTCCAGGACAGCCAGAGCTACAGGAGAAATTCTGTCGGGAAAAGTAAAAGACAACATCACTAATAATAATACTAATAAATGTACATTAAAAAGTGTAAGTTAGAAAGAAAGAAGGTGAGGCATTGGATGCATGGGGAGGGTTAGAGAGGGAATTTAGGAGGGAAAACCATAATTTGTACATATTGTATTTAGTTTTAAGTGAAAAAAATATTCTTCAAAAGCGTACTTTTAACTGTTCTTAAATTAACATTATTTTTTGTATGTATATACTATGTGTATACATGTCTGTGTTTGTGTGTGATGGTGACTGGGTGGGTATATCTGCATGTGGGTACAAGTGCCCTCAGAGGTCAAGGATGAGATCTGCTGGAGATGGAGTTATAGGAAGCTGTGATCTGCCCAATACAGGTCCTTGGAGCTGAACAAGAGCAGCAAGCACTCTTACCCACTGGGTCATCATTCTGGGGCTTATTTTAAATATTGACATTTTGGTCTTTTCTAACTGATCCCCTAACTGAGTAAGTACTGGTCTTAGAGGGGCACTATCAGCAGCCTATCCATCTACAGAGACAATTAACTTATAGTCACACTTTTAAGAATTCATTTTTTCAGCAAGTCACCCTAAGAAGCATGAAAACAAAGTGTATTCATTTTTCTGAAACTTCATTTATCAAGACATGAAATAAGCAAATTTGGTTTAGCAATTTTCAAGGCGGAGAAACTAAACACAGTGTAGCAATGGTGCTATTACTTTTTTAAGATAAAAAAAAAAAAAACATTGTTAAGGAGTTTACCTTGTAGAGCAGAAAGCAGTATCCTCTCTTCTTAGGTGTACCAGGACAAATGAGCTGTTCTAAAACCAATTATTTTAAAGATCTTTTGAGCCCTGTTCACTCATATGCTAAATTTCCCAAGTATCTGGGAATTTTCATTTTGAAATTCAATGTCTGAAAAGCATTTATCCAGACACCATTTCTATTAAAAAGAAATTACAAAAAACGAAAGCAAAACAAGCAAGCAAGCAAACAAAAACCGAGCTGTTCTGTTCTTCCAAAGGATATTTTCAAGCCATTACAGCACACACAGCCTGACCTTTCCCATAGCCTGCCAGATGGTAGGGACCTACATTGGTTAAGAAGTTGAGAATAAAATCAAACACATATATATCTATACAAGAATAAATATCTCCCTGGTAGTCACTGCTTCTCTTAATAGAAATCTACAAATCTTTTTTTCATGAAAGAAAAAAAAAATCACATTTCAAAAGACTTTATCAAGTCAAGCGAAGGGTTATACTGCATTCATTTGTCTAGAGTTACAGTGACTCTCTGGCAGCCTTTCAGCACAGAATAAAGGTTGATTATTTGTGCAAGATAGTTTAGGACTATACATTGGCAAGTTCAAAGATATTGTTTTAGTAACTCTACTGGCATAACAAGGTATAAAAATAAGAGCAAAGCCAACATCCCTGAGGTCGACAGACCCAGGTTAGTGCCTTTCTCACTAAGACTATTGCTCATATTCTGTGTCCACATGTTCCCAGAATAATGGCAGGAAATGTGGAACTTTTCCAACATTTCATTTGCTAGCATTGTGTCCCTACTTAAAGAAAATCTCCTCAAGGTGATAAATAATATATTTGCTGGTACCAATGAGTTGTTTTCCTTCTGGTTTTGTTGTTTGTTTATGGTGGTGGAAATTGATCACCTCAAGGCCTCACATGCAACACAAATTTTTGCCATTGAGCCTGAACCTCAGCTATGTTTAACCAAAGGACGTCTGGATCAGCCATGCCCACCCTGCAGTCCTCAAACTGCTCTTTTTTGGGGGCAGGAACCCAGATCCTTAGACAATGATGAGCCTGGCCTCTTACCTAAAAGCCCCAATTCTGGTAGTTAACTGTCTGTGAGACACATGCTTCTTTTATTTCCCAGGACATACATCTTCCTGGTTTTCTGTTGATTTTTACCCCCTCACACCTTACTTTAGGCCATTCCTCCTCAGGATCTTTAGCTATTTTTCTTCATTTTATATATCTTTTAACATTAGAATTGCTAAGAACCTGCAGGACAGCACAGTCTCTTTTCACTTCCCACTTTGATGATTGCCTCTACTGTTTAGGAACATCTATACACTACTAACAGTGACCCTGATTGAGTGTCCATTGTAGAAAAGTACCCTGCTCTTTCCAGTCATGCACCCCACTTATTAGTGTTACTCTTTAATGTGAATCTCAAGCTCAACATGTCTGAAACTTAAATTCTGGAATCTCTATTCTATATCTGCTTTTCTCACAGTCTTCAGTGATGTGAGATATCTTTCTGTACACTGTGAATATGCTTTCTTATTGGTTAACCAAAAAACTGTTTTGGTCTATGTCAAGGTTGCTTGGAAGCAGTTGAGAAATGTAAACCCAGATAAAAGATGCACAATGGCAGAGCCAAGAAGATGCTGTAAGCTGCTGTTCAAAAAAAGCAATGTGTAAAAGAGCCAAGTATCAGTAAGTCACTAGCCACATGACAAAACAAAGATTAATAAGAATGGGTTGAGTTAAGTTATAAGAGCCTGAGCCATAATAAACAGTTTGTAATTAGTATAAGCCTTTAAGTGATTATTTGGGACTAAACAGTTGATGACAGGTCTGGACCTCAGGGGTAGGCTGGGCCAGAAACTTAGGCTACAAATGCCACCCACTGTTTGGCCCTGCAGAAGCTTTGAAAAAATTCTGAATGCACAGAAATGAAGCCACAATGGGCTTCCTAGTCTCACAGTCTCATATCAGCAGCAGTGTGGAGACTCATCCACCTTCAAGATGTAGTCTGCAATGAGCTGAGCAACATGGCCCATTTCTGCAATCTCTCTCACAGGCTGTGGTACTAAGAGCCTTCTCCTAGACACTGATTTTGTGTTTAGAAGACTATTCATGGGCTTCAAAACGGAGCTCCACAATACTTCATACTGTCTCACAGAATTTGGAAGGTAAGCATTACTCTGGTACTTCTGCCATGTTGAAAAACCAAGTGGGGTGGAGCCAGCAGCCAAAGCATCACTTTACAGTATAGAAACTTCAAAATTCTTCTGACTAGAAAATGATTAAAGCTATGCAATAAAACAGATTCAGATGGAGGAAACCTCTAAAAGGGTTACAATGTGTGTGAAACTTCCATAGGCTTGAGAGAGACAAGAAAAAAGGTGAAGACCTAGAAAAAGAGAAATAGAGTGATAAAAATATAAAAGCCACATAAAGATGGAAAATACACAAAGAGTCTAGATTATATATGTTATTGTATTTTCTTTTAATTTTTAAACTGTTAATAAACTAACTGCAGAAAGTCATTTGATTGTAAAGGCTGCTAAGTTAAACCAGCATATATTTTAAAGCTATCTTGATTTAGAAATTTGGCTCTAAGGATATGTTGCTAGTGATACAATATAGAAATAATAAGAAACAGATTATTGAATCTACTTTGATCCAAAAAACAACTGTTAATCACAAATATTTTACATTGGTACGGATTTTCATTTATTTATACAAATTCAAGGTGAATTTTGCTGTACTATATGTAGCTTGTTCAGCCACTCTGGAATGCAGTATGGCAGTTTCTCACAAAAATGGAAATCAATCCCCCCAAGGATCTCTAAGCAATACCACTATTGGGTATATACCCTAAAGATGTACATTAGTACCCTCAAAGCATTAGCTCAGCTATGTTCATAGCAGCATTATTCATAATAGCAAGAACCTGGAAACAACCTAGATGTCCCTCAACTGAAGAGTGTATTAGCAAATTGTGGTACATCTACACAATGGAGATTTTTCATTTTTCTTACTCAACACTAAGAAAAAATTATATACTAAAATTTGCAGGCAAATGGATGGATTTGGAGAATATCCTCCTGATTGAGGTATCACAAACCCAGAAAGATAAGCAGGGGATGTACTCACTCATTAGTGGATTTTAAGCAAAAAGCAAAGAACACCCAAGCTGCAAACCAGAAACACTGAACAGCCTGGGATCTGAAGCTGGCCTTGGACTGGCATCTTGGAGCCCATTTCCTCCAGAGGAACACCTGACCCAGTCTTGATTTTAGGATGAGGAAATTGGACTTGCCTGGAGTGGATGCTGAACTAATCCATATCAGGACCTCTTGCTCTTTCAGGGAGGGGATGAGCGGGGAGAAGAGAGACTGACCAGAAGGGGTTGAGATGGGGAAGGGAATTTGATCCTGGGGACATCTGGACAAAAAATAAAACTTTATTCTATAAAAAGAAAAAGAAAAAATATGTTTATACAATCTTTTGAAAATTGTAATATATAACTAAGAAATACAGATTAATAGTCAATCATCTATGATAAACAAATTTATAATCATGTTAGATTTTTTAGATATACAAAGATAAATTTCAATTAGATAATCTTCAAACACTTCAAAGACCTACAGAATATGGCATTTAAAAATATTTTGAGAACTTAGACTTTTCTAGACAATGAGACATATTTGTTCCTGGCAGCACCAGTCTAATTCAAGAAGATGATGGCCATCTAAGAAACTCCATATGGTGCTTCCTTTCTTTGTGAAAAAAGTTAGCCAATGGACTAGAAATTGTTCTTGCCTTAGTCAAGGCAAGGCTTGACAGTATGCTGTATAAACTGGACATGCAGAGCACATAGGAAAATGACCTCTGAACCTTTACCAGAACAAGCTGAGATGGTCTTTTAGGTTCCTGCTTTGCAGAAAAAACTGCCAGACATTTTATAGGACACAAGAAGAAGCAACAAAAAAAAAACTTTGCCACAAATGGACGAAACAGTTCTTCAAATTTTCTGTTTCACTAAAAAGTCTACCAGAGAATCTAGGCCTGTAGGCTAAAGATGAATGCACCAACATTACAAAAGAACTTTGGGTAACTGTCCAGATAGCCAGATATCTCTGTCATTTCTGGAATTTGGAGTTTGCTTGCAATGCATTTTTTGTTTACTCAGGGAATATTATATCCTTCTGGTTTTTTTAAATGAAGTTAAAGATTACATAGTTATAATTATAGTTTTTCTTAGTTATAATGAAAGGTAAATTATATGAAACTTTAGACTCACAAGGATAAAGTAGATGATAAAATATTTTCTTTAATTTTGCTAAATACAAATAGACAAGACATTGTCACTAATTCTTAATTTATAGCTGTTTTATATATATGTATATATACATATAAACTTTGCTATGTTGAAATTGAAAACTTCCTTTTTGATTAGACAGAAAAGAGTAAGTGGTGTGGGATATCTTTCTGTGTGCTGTGGATATGCTTTTTTGTGAATATAATTGGTTAATAAGAAATTCTTTTGGCCCATGGAAAGGCAGCTTGGAGACAGGTGGGAAATCCAAGTGGAGATAAAGGAGAAGGAGGGCGAAGTTAAACAGACCTACAGGCAGTGCTCAGAGAGCAAGATGTAATGGGACACAGGTAAAACCACAGAGTCATGTGGCTATACACAGATTAATAAAAATTAGATGAGTTAAGTGGTAAGAGCTATTGGTAATGAGCCTGAGAAATAAGCCAAAAATTTGTTATTAATGTAAGTCTCTGTGTAATTACTTGAGACTAAGCAGCTGTGACTGGGTCTGACCTCAGAGCTAGGCTGGGCCAGAAACAGCCTACAGATATAATGGTATAATACTCTCTGGCAACTGATTAAAAAGGAGTTAATATTTATTAAGGAGTTTATAGGGAAATACTCACTGACACAGGAGATTAAACAGTTGTGTATTTCCTGGAAAGCTGCACTTGTCCACACAGTGGAAGCTCAATAGGTCAGACTTCCACCCAAGAGTGCAAGAGAACAAACAGGAAGAGAGCTGGCATGCACCTAGTCTTAAACTGGCCTTCTGCTACGCCCTGCACACTGGGGCCTAAAGGCACAAAGGCCATGCCATTAGCTCAAGGTGGATGCCTGCTTTCCACTACACTTCTCCATCTCTGTTAACAAAACTCAACTTCCTGTTTGCTTAGACTAAAACCTGTAAGTATTCCTCATTTCTGATTTGTCTCTATGACCATTTCCCTCATTCTGTCAAACACTGTCTTTGCTACAGGTCACACTTCTTTTGCCCTTTTTCCTTTACAAAGGTGCAGGTGTAAAATAGATAATGTTCATCTTCTCAGAAGCCTCAGGGGCATCCTATCTCAGAGCAGAAATATACTGGCTGACAAGCCTTTTACCGTCTTTCCCCATCTCTCTCCATCTTCTCTATACTCTCCAGATTTTGTGACTGCCCCGCTGCTCTCTGAACAACTTAGAAGTTCTCTCTTGTGTAAGCCTTCAGTTGCTATTGTAACAAATTACCATGAACTTAGCGGTTAAGGAAACATAGATATATTATCTTACAGTTCTGTAGGTCAGAAGTCAATCTGTGATCTCACAGGGATAAAGTCAAGGTGTTAGGAAGGCTGTGTTTTTCCTCTTTCTGTTTTTTCTTCTTTTTTATCCTGGAGGATCTAGGGGAGAATCCGTTTCCTTGTTTTTCCAACTTCTGAAGGCCACCCACATACATTGGCTTGTGGGAAATTTCTTCTGCCCTCAAAGTATAAAACTGCATCTGTGTGACCCCTCTTCTATACATCTGCCTCTGATCCTAGTGGAACAAGATGTATTGATTCTAATGAACCACAGGGTTAGATGCTCTCGGATAAATAACCTCCACAATTTAACACTGGAAATTTTAAGCATATCCAAAATGTGTTTGCTGTCTAAGGTACCATCTTCATAGCACTTTAAGAATTATGGTGTGTACTATTTTAAGGAGTTAGAGGCAAGATCCTCTTCTGTCTAGCAGACTCGCTCCCTTACTTGACCTCTTGCCACTAAGAGCCTTCCATACAACTTTAGTCCATCTCCTCTGTCACCACAGTAGACCTTGCATTGCTTGCGTCCTTCATTTTTAATATCACTAGTAGTTTCTGATTTTCTACTTTTACATAAATTCTGTTTGCTTTCAATAAAGTTTGGACATTTTTCTGATAAATCCCAATATCTAGAGCAATGCATGTTATAGAAGCTAGCTAAGGAGACACAAGGAACCAATCTGGTTTCTAAGAATTTTCAAATCAAAGGCTAAAATATGTTTTGATGGCAGAGCCCCGTGATTCAGTGTAGAATTGGGAGATCTACTTTTTTCTGATGAACTTTCTACAAATGATACAGACTTCTATGGAACTGATTGGATATCAATGTGTCTGAAATGGCATTATGGATACATAAAACTTCTAACAGTGCCCAACTCATATATTTATCTATCCTAATTAAAACTGTATTTTACTACTTCTAGTAATGTCTCCAACATTATATTATATCTATACTACAACCTGATAATAAGCAGGATGTGGGACTTGTATTTACTATGACTGTAGTATACAAGAACGTATATTAATGCACATGAACCTGAAATGAGGTCGCTCAGAAAGGGAGTGGCTGAACTGCAAGAGTATTGTGCTAACATTAATCTGTCTGTCATAAAATTACATAAACCCTGTGCACTTCTTGCATTTATATTCTTAGAGCATGGGATTGAGCCCAGGGCACTCTGTGTACTAGGCATGTGTTCTGTCACTGAATAATCTCCTCAGATCTCAAAATTAATAATTTTAATGATATTTTATTTCAATGCATTCTATAATAATCCAAATAAAATATAGGTTTCAATGTGTTCTTAGAAATACTCTGTCAATTACAAATAGAATATTCTTTATGGAAGTTAAATATATAAAATTTATTATTTCAAAGCACAAAATTCATTACTATTTAGTACATTCACAGTGTTGTATAATAATGTCTTTCTTTTACTTTTAAGACACTTTCATCAGGGCAAAAGGAGGCCCTGTACTTATTCTCTCCCTGAGGCTCCTTATGCAGAGGCCCTGGCAACCACAAATCTTCCTGTCTGTGTAGATCTACATTTTCTGCGTAGTTTGTATAAATGGTATTACACAATGCATGAATTGGTATCTAGCTTCTTTATGTCAGCATGTTATTCATAAAAAGAGGTAGAAACTGGTAAGGCAGTATTATGGCAGAGAGCCTGAGAATAGAAATTCTGAAAAACATCATTAGTCTTGTCATCAATTCTGTCCTTTTTGGAAGCCAAGAATTCCAGAGAGAGTTCTGGTTTCTGGTCCATTCTTGTTTTTTCACCTAAATGAACATCTTTGCCTGAAACTTATATGTTAGAATATGACCCAAACAGAGAAGTACCTGGATATCTTCTGGATTGTACAACTGGATTCAGCATCTCTCTGTGCCTCAATGAAGTCTCTGTTGTAAGTTCTATGAAATCCATAGACCAGTTAATAGTTCAGTGGTATCCTGTTTCCTGGAGCGCACTTCTGTGATGTAGAACCTCTTTCTTTCTTCCTTCTTTTATCTCTATTTTTCTTATTTCTGTCTCTCTGTCTTTCTTTTCTTTTTCTTTATAGCTCTCTCTAATAAAATTTCTTTTTAAAACTCACTCTTATGTGGTCTCTAAATTTAATTCTTTGTATTTTCATGACAAGAATCTAGAGATACTGTGTTCTTCAATGTCATAGCTTCTAACAATATTTCATTTTTTTCTGTGACCAAATAATATTCCTCTGTATGGATCTACCACATTTTCTTTGTTCATTTATGTGATAGTAGACACTGAGGTTGTTTCCAATTTGCAGATAGTATGAATGCTATTGCTTTGAGTTACATGGTATCACTTGAATATAAAGAAATACTTTCTCCAAATCTCATGGTTTCATAACAGAAAATAAGAGAACCATATTTGGGATAATGATATAAATAAAACACTGATTGGCCAGTAGTCAGGCAGGAAGTGTAGGTGGGCAACCATACTAGAAGAATTCTGGGAGAGAAAAGGCAGAGAGCAGTCACCAGCAAGACACAGAATAAGCAAGATTAGAACACTGCACTGATTAAAACAAACAAACAATAAATGTACCAAGTCATGTGGCTAAACATGGATAAGAATCATAGGCTAGTTAAGGAGTAAGAGTTATTAAGTAATAAGCCTGATCCATAGACCAAACAGTTTATTTGGGACTAAGTGGTTGTCTGGGGCAGAAAAACTTCAGACTACATCCATATAGGTTTATAACTGAAATGAAGATGATTAGCGATGTCAAATCTTCTGTAATTTAATTAAGAGAAACAACTTGTTAATGCTGTTTTTAAAATCACTTCATTTATTCTAAGTGTAAAATCAGGTATTGGAACAGTTGATAATGAAAACACAAGCACTTCTTTCTTATTTGGGGAGAAACTAAACAGCATGAGAAAAAAAGAATGTCATCAAAATAGCAGTTGTTAATTATTAATTGAGATAAACATGTCCTTGTGTGTAAAGGCTTTAAAATACAAATTTAAGAGATAAATTAGTTCAACAAAATAATATGAGATTTTAAAAGTTCTTTGTGCTAATCTTTGTGTCCTTAAATGCTCCAAAACATTAATTTTTAAATTAATTTTTAAACAACAATTAAGCAGCAAATTTTACAGGCAATAAGGTCATTGTTTACTTTTCTAAAATTAAAAAGAAACTCAAAAAATATAGCACACATACATATCCAAGAAAGTTAATGCTTTCTTTATAGTAGATGGATTCAATTGTCTTTCCATTTATTTCAATATAATGTTCTCAACCATTGCTATACACTAAATACAAATGCTGTTTTCTCATTTTTTTTATTTAAAAATTGAAAATCATATCCACCATTGTTTCTCCTCCCTCCCTTCTTCTCAATCCTTCCCCAGTTTCTCCACACTCCTTCCCCCCATCCATTCCTCAGAGGGGTAAGTCAAAGTGATCTGGCATATTCAATTGAGGAAAGACCAAGACCCTCTCCAATTGATGCCTTTTAAATATACACAGTATTCAGGCAATATCCAGAACTACTGAACCAAATTAGAGTAAATTCAGACTTCTTTATCTATGTGAAAGTCATAAAAGATACTAAGACCTCACTAGTTTTGGTGAGAAAACAACCCAGTAGTGAGCACATATCATAATTATCTGCAAGTTGTTTTGATAGAAGGAGTGCACCATGCTCAGTCTTGAGATTCAGTACATCTGAGGTAGTTGGGAGTTTATATCACACATAGGTTCTCAGGTGGTCCTGATGCTGACCAGTCAGGATCGCAATTTGTGAATATTTGAATTATTTTGTTCTTTGCATCCAGTAAAGTCAAGAAGATAGCTGAACATAGATATTCATACAAATATCTTTAAGATGATTATTTTCATGTGTTTGAGAAAATTTCCATTAGCATATTAGTTAAGATGACTCTACCTTTATGTCAGATGGCCAGGCAAAAAGTATTATTCCTATAGATCCTGAATCAAGTTTCTTATATCTTGAGTGTCAGTTTATTCATCTGACAACTGGAACCAGGTAAACGACTTTCTCAAGGATTAAATTTGAGAGGCCAGAGAAATGGCTCAAAAGTTTAGAATGATGACTCTCCAGAGTACTAGAGTTCATGTCCCTGGGCCCACATGTCCAGGGAGTGGGGAGAGAGCACACACCTACCTGCAATTCTAGCTCCAGAAGATCTGACACATTCCTTTGATCTCATCCAGTCCCTCTCTCCCTCTCTCTCTCTCTCTCTCTCTCTCTCTCTCTCTCTCTCTCTCTCTCACACACACACACACACACACACACACACACCAGCACATGCACACACAGACATAAATATTTTTAAGTTAAAATTTAAGACATATAAACCAGTTGATATACCATAAATGTAATTATCAATTTTTAGGAGTAACAATCTTGTTTTAATTTTAACTCTTAGAACTTTGTTTAATTCTCTGTCAAGTGTTTTGCCTCTTATTGGATTAACAAATAGGGGAATGTATATTAAAAACAGGAAAAATTAATTTGGGAATCTAAAAATGAAGATGCTACGACAGATTGACTGAAGGCTTGTTTGTATGTAGTGATCAAAAGATGATGGTCTGAAATCAGCAAACAGTGAGTTTCTATAGTGCCTTGAATCATTAATGTTCTCTGTTCCGCAAAAAGGCAGCCAAAATGTTTTCCACATATTGGGTCATTGCAATGATCAGAACAGATGATATTATTACCATACTGATTAGCACAGTTCTTAATATACTTTAGGTACTCAGCAAATGATAGCTTTTGTTAAACCAAAGCTAAGTGGTTCACAACTTGTTCTTTAAATATTAACTTTCTTCCCCCTGTTTTGAGCTGATTGTTTGTATGTCTTTCTGAAGGGTTTGAGTTAGGAATGCCAGCTCTCCCAAGGGAATGAAACTCTTGAGAAAACATTTACTTACTATTTCCCTAACACTTTTTCAAATGCAAGAGTTCAGAAGAGTGAAGACTTATCATAGTTGCTAAGTCACTTGCTTTTCTTCCCATTCCCAGATGTAAGAGAAGAGTGATTGGCATCTGGTCTGTCAGTAGTTTTACTTCCAGACCTTTGGTTGGGCATTTCTGCTGGTACACAACACAAAAGACAGAGCTGCTGCAAGCCCCTGCAATGGCTTCTCTGTATGAGGCCTCCGGGAGTTACTCCTGAACAGAGTGCCAGAGTATATGGATAAACCTATTTCCAAAGAATGGTTTGTTTTGATGAAGTTACTACAGAATGGAAATGATCCTTAAACATTCTAGACCGAATGCAAATTCATCTCAAGAAACTACTTGACAATATTATTTTTGATAGACATATTGACAGGAGACATTGAACCATTTATTTTCTAAAAGGAGAGCTAAAAGGTCTTTCTCAGCATGTAGCCCACATTCCAGTGAGAGTTATAGTACTGAATAGGTTATTCCTGCACAGATATTCATTTTAATATTCTGTGTTTATTTGAACATATAGTAAGGAAAATACAAGTGTTTTATTTTCCAACTGCTATTGTTCACGATAAATCTAATAAAACTAAAGGCTTCAAATTTAACGTAGCTAGAAATGCAATAGGACAGTGAGACTGTCAAATTGGAAGGTAGTATGAGTATAGTATGAGCTTAGAAATATTTTACAAAATATCTGGGTTTGGTATTTCTAAAGCTTGAAAGGATCTCTCTGTGTATATCACAAGATTGTGAAAGATACTGCAGAGAAACAAGACCACAATGACCTTCCTTATATTTCAGTCACTTCAGGTGCTGTTTAGCCGCTTTCAATTGCTTAAATTCTTCCTTTTAAGATCTTTACTAATTAAAAAAAAAGTCAAGGGAAATGAACCACATCAGGCACTTGATAGAAAAGAAAGCAGTAACTTTTCAGAATTAAAGGTATTATGACTAAGATTATCATGAAGAGGCCCAGTGTTTGCCAGGCAATATATGAAGTAAGAATCTGATTAAGACAATCATAGTTTTAAATACCACTGGAATTTATTTCCTAATTTAATTGCCAAATTTCTAATCTGATTAGAGCCTGGGGTGGTGGTGAGGCACAAAACTGACGTTTTGTGGGAGTAGTTGATAAAATAATGTTTCCTCTTCTGAGTATAAGTCAAGCCACAGTGTGTATTTTTTCTAAGATTAATATTTCCTTTTATTTTTATTGTGTCAGAGGCAAACATTATCTCCCAGGAAACAGAATGAAATAATATATACCCCAAGTCCAAACATAAAAGATGTTCTTCAAAATAAAGTCATTTGGTTCAATTGGATGGAAGTGAGCTGGATAACAAGTCATGGTGGTGGGGATCTGGACCACATCCTCATTGTTCCCCTGGGCCCTTAGAGCATCCAATTCTTACTTCCAAATGTGATTGGTTCCTAGTCTGTTTGCCTTACCAGTTGGTTCTCTGGCCTGACTACTTAGGGCAGAACATTCTTGCTAAATTGTTCCCAAGTTGTTTCATCCACTCAACAAATATTTATTCAGCACCTATTGTGTGCCAGGCCCTCACTGTTCCAGGTGAAGGGGATGTAGCAGTGAGGAAGAACATGAAAGTCCCTGCCCTCTAAGAGAGCAAAACTGTTTACATGAGCTATTCTTGCGGATGTGACCACTTTCTCATTTCAAAATGTGCTTCTTCAATTTGTGATTTTTTTTTTATGAGGCTCAGAAATGATCTTAAGTGTTTAAGAGGATGAAATGATAGGGAACAGAATTAGATAAACATAGCCATAAAAATCAATTAAACAAGGTCAAAAGTAGAACGAATTTTTGAGGACAAGAAAGAACACACATGGAGAAAAACAAGAATGATCATTTACCTTCTATATTCTTTCAGCACTGAGCTCAGTCCTTACGCTTATTGTATTACTAACTCTTCACAGCACCTTCACATAGTTTATACTATTTATTCTACAAATGAGGAGGCTAAGTTTAAAAGAACTCTCTTGTCTGGAGACTTGCAATATCTCAGACAGGAAATAATCACCACAATCCAAAATGAAGACGAATCTTTTTGTGTCCGGCCTTGTCCATGAAGGAAGAGTTAATTCAAGCAAGAGGAAAACAGCTGAGACAATGCTACATTGTAAGTGTAGGTTATCAAAGCATAAAAATGAGGCCCAAAGAGAAAGACTCTTAGCAAAAGCAAGGAATCAATTCCCATTCTGTTTTAAAATCTGTTTGCAGGTGATAGCGAGTGCTGTCCTCTGAGCATAAAACCTACACCACCTCTAGCATCAGCTCTGTTTATTTACCATAGAACTTCTAGATGGGCATCTCAAAGAAAAAAGGAACGGTTATTAGACTCTCTCCTAAAAATCCAGGCATTCTTGCAACTACCACTCAACAGTCTGCAATTCTGTTCAAGTTGTTCATGGTCTCATGGTCTTAGGAAGTAATTGAGTCTATAGAGTATATATAGAAAGTGAAGTGAAGGGGGTATTCCATCTATGCAGCAAGAGGAAGTTGTCATGTGTGCTGGTGTGAGAATTTTTGGAGATAGTACAGATGCATAGGGAGCCACTCACTCTCCTACATAACCTGTAAGCCACACTCTATCAGGAGACTCAATAAGCTAATTTGTATGAGAAAATAAATTTGGCGGAATCACCAGTTCTGTTTTTGGTAACTTATTGGGATTGACTACACATTGCCCCTATTTCTCCACAGAAATTTCACGCAGTAGGAATATTATCTCCAAAGTAATTTTAAATTTGAGTGTGTTGTACTTGTGAATGATAGACTTTCCACCAAAGAGTGAATAGAAGTCACTTTCATTTCAAGATCAAAAACTTTTCTGGCCAGAAAGTCCAAAGTCATTTGAGTTCCAGATGACTGGTAATGGTTGGAGGCAATATTAGTTACTGTTTGTTTCTGTGATAAATCATATGACCAAGGGCAATTTAATAAAAAAAGGAGTATATTTAGGCCTTTGTTTCTAGAAAGAGTCCATATTAGCAGTAGAGACTCCAAGAAACTCTGCATCCTCACCTGCAAACATCAACCTGAGATCAAACTCAGTGGGGCAACTCTCAACATCTGACACCTGTGATCTTCAGCAAGAGCACACTACTTCCCCTGAACAGCACCACCAACTGGTGACCAAGTATTTGAATATCCAAGCCATTGGGGACATTTTCATTCAAACCACCACAACCAGTATTTTTCAGCTTTGTCTTATAAAGACCAGCTACCACTGCTGCTCATGATTCATAAAAATGAAATTTTCAGAATTTTCTAAGAAACGGTTTTGTTTTGGAAAACATGCACAATATTCTTTTAAAAACTGGAAAAGTTTGACAGATGGAGAGAGGAAGAGAGGGAGAAAAAGAGAGAGATTTCTATTTTCTAGGCAATGATGCCTCCACAGAGAAAAGGAGAAAAAGGAGGGCATTTTATAAATGCAAAGAGAACTATATAATTTTTGTCCTAATAAAGTACCTTCTTAATGGCTATTCCAGTTGCACTCTGTCTCTATTCTGGTGCATCTGAAAGGCTGGCATCTCAGTTTCTGCTATATACAAACCTCATATCAGTTTTCCTTTGCTATGTGTACATAGAACAGTTATATCCACTGTATAAATGACAAGTCATGACATTACAGAAGATAATTCTGAGAAGTTTATTATGTGCCTTTTCCATACTTGCCCATGTTCATACAACATAGCTGGAATTTAGGTATTAATTTACTATCACATCTAGGATTCTTTTTGGAATCTGAATACCCATGTGGTGCTTCTGTGAACAATGAAACTTGACGTGAATGCATCATTAGTCAGTATGCTGTAGGATAATCATCCAAACTTTTTTAGGAATGTGAGAATCTAGCCATTAATAAGAAAGACATATTCCTCGCATCCAGATCCCTGATCCAATGTTAAACAAAAACAACACACAAAAAATCAAAAATATGAAAAGAAACCCTGTGTGCACAGTAATAGTTTATATAATCCACATGTTGTTTCCATCTACTAAATAACGACCAATGGCTCTTCTTATCCACAGGAAATACCATCTCACCACAATCCGCCTACTTAATACATCATCTCCTTCTCGTCTTCTCCTGTGACCACACAGCCACAAGTCCCTCAGACTCTCACAACTTCTTTATTCTAGAACTCTGTTTCCAGATCTTTCCTTGAGTCTCTTAGTCCTTCCATCCTTTCTGAGAGCAAACTCTGCCTTAGCGTTTTCTAACTTGATTTGCTATGGCTAAGAATTAACTTTGCAAGCAAGACATTCAATAATTGCTAGGAATTTCTTCCACCAGAAGGCATGTTTATATTTAAGTAACAGTTTCCTCATCTGCCTTTGTCTCTAGCCCTCAGCTCATCTACTGCTATGCCTGCAGATTTAGCAGTGTCTTTTCAATTAGCCTGAGCAAGGGATGTCTCACATATACCCATAATGAGCTGCTAGTTGCCAGGCAAGACCCTGCATCTTCTTCTGGATTCACTTTGGATTACTGTACTTCATATAGTATCTCCATCTGCTGTAGATGCTGGTACCACTGACAGATAACAGAAGGGCTGGGCATGATCTGACTTGGGACTAGTCATTCGGAATGGACTGAAAGAATAGCCTTCTCAAGCCACCAGCTTCCCTGTTGATGAGCAGATGGGACAACAATACTAATGTGTTCTGATTTCATATTAACTAAATCTGTTTGAGATGATCATAACATGAATCTATAAGTTTGTGGTTGGGAATAGATACCTGCTGTTCCTACATTCTAAATTCTAAGAAATGGCTTCTGAGTGTTGATACTGAAGTATTCTTGTAAGCAACCTAGTTCAGTGAGATATGTGTAACTAAGAGATAGTTAAAGACCAAGTTCTTACTCTGCCATATCCAAACAAATAAATCAAAGAAACAATTAGAAAGAAACACGATACTGTGAGAGATATGAGGAGGCTATTAAAATCTAACAGAGATAGAGCCACTTATTGGGCTTTATTGAATTCAGAAAAGCTTCACAGAGAAAGCAACAAAGCCTAGTTTGGGGGGCTTATTTAGGGCCATTAATGGATCTCAATGGAAATTCCAGCATTTGCAGGACTATGTGTAGGTATGAATTAAAGCCAACATGCCATTTTACCAGGTTTCAAAAGTAACCAATTCCAGACTTTAACTTAATATAATTGCTTATTTATTTAGAATTACAAAATGTTTGGAGATGAGGTAGCAAACAATTTGAATGGCTTATACTTCCTGTCACTTTCTGAATTGCTGAACATTTGAAGAGCTAGATAGTGACAATTAACTGTGGCCCTTGGTCAGATCCATCGCCACCAAAACATGTTACCCACAATGAGTGGTGACTCCCCAAAGCCTACACTGTCCCATAGCTGGAGTTTCAGAACACAGGGGTTTGCAGACATTTCTGTGTTTATTAACTGCTTATGTCTGACCTTTGGACTTTTTCTCTAGATTGACACTAGCTCTTCTAGTATTGTGGACTTTTTTTTTGTCTGGAAAAAATCCTGAATCATCTTTTTTTTTACCTCAGTCATCTTCAATCCTCTGAGACTTGCTTCAATTTCTCTCTTCCCACTTATATGTGCTTCCCTATGGAAACTACATTTTCTTTTCATTCATTTATATTAGAAAGTTCACAAGCAGACACATAGAGAACAGTTTGTCATAACCATTTAGAAACACAGAGGGGCTGTAATAGAGACCTCATCACTCCTCCATTAACCCCCTTCCAGTTTTCGGCTGCATTCAGCTCTTAACAAAGCACTTCTAGGTGTTGGTTTTGGACGCATTTCTTTCTAGGGATGATTTTCAACGTAAGCATTTCTGGCAAACTTTCTTAGGCAATCTGCTTTTCTAGTATATTTCATTCTGTGTTTGTGTAGAGGATACCCAGCACTTTGTGGGGTACAGAGAAAGAATTAAATCATATTTGTGTTGGGAAAGCAGCTCAGTTAGTAAAACATATGTCTAGTTTGCAGAAAACCTTGGGTTAAGTCCCCAGCACTGCATAAAGTAGATGTGTTGGTATAGAAATATCAGGTAGATGCAGGAATATCAGAAGTTCAAGTTCATCCTGGCTACAGGAGACAGCATTCTAAAATAGAGAGAGCTAAACTAGATGTTTCTGTCCTGTCTTTTCTGGATACCACAGGTTTGTCTGCTTTGAGTATGTAAAGCAATTACCTGGAGCCCTTTTGAGATTGCTTTTTTCCTTTCAGAGATTTTCAAAGACAGGCTGACCTAATGGTTAGAAAGTTGGTCTCAGAGACTATTTGCATAATCATTTGCAAGCTATGTGAGCTGTAACTTTCTGTGACTCAAGTTTTCAGTTGATAAAAATTCAACATAATATTCATATCTTAGATTTATTGCTATGATTAATTGAGATTGTATATAGGAATTATTTAATGTGAGAGGATAAATAGCAAACTCTTAGGCAACATTATATCTGCCTAGGAGTAATACCGCTCTTCTGGTGGTCAGAGATCTTTGTCTGGCATAATATGATCAGATATGTGTTATTTGCAGTGAAAAGGACTGATGAATCTCATCACTGTTCTTTCCCTCCAAGCAAACCACAACCTTTCTAAGGTCTATTTACATCCCTCTTCTTCTCCAGAAAGACACATCTATAGCCACCACTGACCTTCACCCACTGCCCTACTCTCATTCCAAGACACAGGAGTCACCATGGCTTCTGTTTGTACACGTGACTGAGAGGACTGGTTTGCTTTAAAGCCCACCCAGTTCCCTATGAAAACCCTGCATGTACCAAAACATGACTTATACACATATCCAGTAAATATCCTGGTTCCATATTAATTCTTTGTATTTGACTGTCCCTTTGTTTAAATATTTATATTCTGTACTTGGGAAAACACCTTCTGACCATGTCTTTCTTTCCTAATAAAAACCACAGAAGTTTCTCTTGTATACGCCATTGGCACACCTGATACATGCTTGTTCTCAAATCGTTGGCCTCTGTAGCCACAAAGGATTTGTGTGGAATTTCCATCCCACTGTTAGAGACAGCCATAGCAACGCCAGAGATTCTTGTGAAATATATGATTAGCATGTACCACAGGAATTAATAATTCTCAGGCCACTGTCTTAAACTGTAACCACATTGTTTCTGTAGGGAAGTTGCTCAATTTATACTCACAGAATGTAAACAGCTGCATTCTGACCAAGGAGCCAGCTTCATTTAAAATCCATATCCCAAAAGGTACCTGGAAAATACTACTTAGTATGCACATGCTATGTCTCTTTGAGTGACAAATTATGGTAATTTTCTTGATAAGCTGATCTTTTGATTCTTTCCTCCACCTCCCAAAATCCTAAGTAAATACAAAGGGGGAAAAATGACATCTTTAAAAGTCGTTTTAAAAATGTTTTTCTCCAGAGTAAAAAAAAAAAATAACATTTTAATTTAATTATTTTATAGAATTATAAAAATAATCCATCGGAGATTGTGCCAGTTTAGAGTTTCTCAATTAAACAGTGACTTTGGAAACCTATTTCTAGTGTGATAGATTTTAGTAGGTCAGCATGCACACCCAAATGTATTAAGGTGGACTGCTCTCTTTATTGATTTTCCGTGCATCTGCTAAGGACTCAAGGCAATTGTCTGCGGAAGGGGCGGGAGGCCCATACATGATCGAGGTCATGCGCATCTAGCCAATTTGTAAGCTGATCCGCCGCCCAAAGCCATCAGCAATCCTTAGCATAGGGGCACACTCATGCATTCCTGTCAAGTCATCTTGTGAAAGGCTGCCTGCTTCCAGCTTGGCTTGGATGTGCAACCTTAATAAAACTCACTGAGGTCTGGGAGAAAATAGCAGATCTGCTGCAGATAGGGTAGAGGAAAGGGACTAGAATATGTACTCGCAGCTGACTCAGGCAGCCTCCAAGCTGAACGGTTACACAGAGAGGAAACAATAAATCTCAGCTACTATGCAATAAATATCTCAAGTTTTAACGAAGGAAACTATCATTACAGTAAAATAAAAAAAAGTAACATTTTCGAACAAAGCTAACAAATGGCTATTTTTCTGTGGATCTTCTTCAAATGCTTTCTTTAAAGGGGAAAGAGTCAAACAAGCAGTTTTACCTGAAATAAAGAACTAGTTTAAAGGTCAGAAGAGAAGAGCAAGCTTTGCAGGAGGCACGGAAGGCGAGTGCTGGCAGTACAATGACAGTTTTTCTTTCCTTTGCATTCTTCGCTGCCATTCTGACTCACATAGGGTGCAGCAACCAGCGCCGAAGTCCAGAAAACGGAGGAAGAAGATACAACCGAATTCAACACGGGCAATGTGCCTACACTTTCATTCTCCCGGAACATGATGGGAACTGCCGTGAGAGTGCCACAGAGCAGTACAACACGAATGCTCTGCAGAGAGATGCTCCACACGTGGAGCCGGATTTCTCTTCCCAGAAACTTCAGCATCTGGAGCATGTGATGGAAAATTATACTCAGTGGCTGCAAAAAGTAAGTGATCGCTTTCAGTTTCTAATTGCATGGAGCCTTTTCCTTTCCACTCTGCAGCGAGCTCAGAGTTCCATAGGGGGGCATTTGTGTTTACCTTTTGCTCCGGGGGGCAGTGTTTGCAAAAGAAAGGGGGCTCTCTTCTCTGGGCTCCACTTCCTGGGTAAACTAAGGGTCCCGGGCTTCTGCGAACCTCTAATACTGTGGCGGCTTCCCATTTGTATGTACATCTAACACTGACACATTTTATGTCAAGCTGGTTTCTCTAAAGTTTATCTTAAGCATTCTGACTGTCAAAGCCCCACTGTAGAAAAGTAAGCGAACACTTCTTAAGCAAGCTGGTGTAAAAAGAAATCGAAATCGTAACGGTAATACTAACTGGGGTTTAAATTGATTGTATAGCAAAGAGTTTTGTGAACTGCCATGGGAAATCGTCATAAAATGTTTATTTCCTCATCCCCAACTTGTAATAAAACTATCATAAAAGGAGAGTAAATATAACGTACTCATATTATATTTGTTTAGAAATATTTTACTTATAAGTAGAGGAAACTTAACTTCAAAGCAGTAGACGAGCAGGGACAAGACTTGTCATATATTTCATCTGTGGGTAAGGGAAAAGAATCAAGAAAACAGCTTCTAATATGAAGCCACAAGAAGGGGGTTTAAATGCCCACATCGAGGGTAGACTCTAAGCCCACGGCTCTTCTGAGTGCACCTGCAGATTGGGCTGAACACAAGAAGTATGCTATTTCTTGACCAGCCTCCTTACCCTGGGATAGTTATAGAGGGAGCCCCAGTCTCTTGAGAAACGTCAATGCTGAATCCATATTTGATTCAAATTTATAGACATCATATTGATGGGCACGTGGCTCTTTTTATTCGTAAGCCACTGAACATTTTGTAGTTGCTGTTGTTAAGACTTCCTTCCCAGAGGTGAGGAGTTTCTCCAGCTCATCCCCTCTCCACTGTTTCGCTATGCAACAGGTAAGTGCATGTTTCTGTAGCCTCGAAAGCTCTCCGCTTTATGAACTCTGCTCTCCCAGGACTTGTGCTAAGTATTTGTCCCAGTGCGAGCAGGAGATGACAGTAGGCTAGTACAGCTACCCCTCTTAGAGGATGTGAGATGGAGGAAAGACAAGCTTCTGTTCTGTGTGGTCCCAGCAGCTTATTCTGGTCTGTGCCTGCTGAATCACGCCTTACCGTGATAGCTCTTCTCCTTTCGACCACTAGGGACTGAACTAAGCTCACACTTACTTCTGTCTGCCTGTGAAATGGAACTTGATAGATCTGGAGTTCCCAAACTTGGGATTGCAGCTTCCTGCTCCAGATCACAGGTGACAAGTTAAGACTTCTGCATGAAAAGTAGAAGGCAAACAGTCCTTAAGGATCATAGATACATTTCTGCCACCATTCATAGTATTAGTTTATAATAGGACATCTGGTTTTTCTTTGGCAAAATTTATTCTACAATGAAAAAATGACTTTGGTTGAATAGATTGTGATTATGGTCAATATCCCATCCACAGTGTTTTAAATGAGAATGGAGTTCTGATAAATTAGTCTGGGTTCTTTGAGGGGGACACCAGTGAGAAATACAGTTCTAAATTGTGAATGAGCTACTCTACCAAAAATGTAATGTTTTGTTTGCTCTAAGCATACAATCAAAACGGTGACTCACACAGTGATGCATATATTTTTTTGTTGTTGCTATGCAATTATTCAGCAGTGACAGGGCAAATGCACAATTCTGCTGGGGTTACATCATGCATACATTTCATGTGTTAATTTGTTTTGTGAAATAAATTTGATTCTCATTTGCTTTGTTGTTGGTCAGAGATTATGGCATAGTTTTAAGATTATAGCCAAGCATAAAAATTAAAATGTTCCTTGGTTATATCAATCTTCACAAGAATGAATCAAGCTGAATAAATGTGGAAATGTCCCAGCTGGTATGACTCAGAGCAGTTGGCTTGACTATTGTCTGTTTGGATTTGCATATCTTTTGCCACTGTTAATGTGATTGGTTGGAGGATCAAGTAACTAAATAAATGCATTCATCAAAGAACTTGCTAAAGACTCTCATAAATTTCCTTTAATTAGTGTGTTTCTTCATCTCATGCTCTAGACTTCATGTAATGTGCAAAGTACATACACAGTTTTTCATTGTATTTGGAATAAAATATTTATAACTTTTGTCACTTCTATTTTGATCGTAAGTTGTTGCAAGAGGTTCAGAAGTAATGTACTACAGAAATTGATGCAAACTCTGTATAGTCTAAATTAGTTCACCTGTTTATTCAACAAAATTATTAATTGAAGTATGATGAATATTATGATGAATCATGGCATCACTGTCAAGGGTTCTGATGCAGAATAAATGTGTTATTAAGGCTAGAGAAAGATGATTGTTTGTGGAAATCTGTTCTTATCCTTAAACACTGGTAAAATATAACTTTATAAATACCTTTTGTAAGATATTGGCCATTACAAAAGTTACTTTATAAGACTCTCAACTTTTCATTTTTCAACTTTTTCTGACTTCCAACTGACAAGCAAGTTATGCAACTGAGCAAATGATTCATTAGTCTCTGAAATAACAGTACTTGATAGTATAGCACACTTGACATGATGGACTTAATTCAAGAAGATTCATTTTCCATGATCATTCCTTGCTCATGTGGTATAGGGTGACAGCACTTGCCAGAAAGAAAAGAGCTTTATAATTATGTGTTCAACGTGACAGTATATGTTTAGATTTGAGACTTCTTTAGTATTTGAGCTCCTCTATTATAAAGTTCTTTTGGGAACTATTCCCAATGGTACCAAATGAATGAAAACAATTGCATCTTGAGTACCTAACAGTGAATACAAATCTCTATCTATCTATCTATCTATCTATCTATCTATCTATCTATCTATCCTGTGATGGTCAGAGGCAAACTTGGAAGAGTCAGTTTTCTATCATGTGTATTTTAGAGATCACACATGGGTCAAAATTGGTGGCAAGCATCTTCACATCTGAACCATCTCCTTGGCACCTCTTGCTATTTGTTGTTGATGCTGCTGTTTTGTTGGTGGTGGTTGATGGTGGTTTTGATATTTGATTGGTTTTTTAGCCAAGGTCTTCCTCTGTACCTCAAGTCAGCACTTGGAACTCACTATGTAGTCTGGATCAGGGTGGTCTCAAACCTGTGTCTCATTACTCAATCTTGCCACAGTCTACTAAATGATAGGGTCATAGAAGGTTCGGCTGTTACTATTGTTATTATGATTGTTAATGTGCATATGTTGCTTGCATGTTAGTACAGGTGTGTGTGTGTGTGTGTGTGTGTGTGTGTGTGTGTACATGTGTGGAGTCCAGATAACAACCACAAGCTCTACCCTCAGGATCTCTATTTACCGCCTTTAAGAAAGGTTCTTTATCTGGCCTTAGACTAGACTGACTGACCATCTATCCCCAAATCCTTCATGTGCCCTGATTCCAGGGCCAGGAACATGAATGAACACTACTATGCATAGTTTTTGACATGAGTGTTGGAGATTCAGATTGCCATCCTCATGCTTGAAGGTCAGCCTTTCAAGGACTGAGCGATTTCCTCAGTACCCATTTGCTGTTGTTGTGTTTGCTGGCATCTTTCTCTGTATTCTCTTTTTACCCTCCTATGACTTCTTGCAGAAAGCAGGATGATTGACATGTATATTCTGTGTTTTCTGTGAGTATTCTTTGTCCTATTTTTTTAATGGTGCACAGGATTGCTGGAACTATAGCTCAGTGGTGGAGTGCTTGCCTAGCATGAGGCCCTAGGTTCAATCCTTAGTGCTAAAATAAACAAACTAAGAAACAATTTATCTTCCAATGATGCACATTTAAAGCATGTAGTGCTGGGGAAAGAAAGGTGAACTGTTTTTGGTATATAAAAAAAACTTTTAAATAAAAAATGTCAAAAAAATATAGTGCTATAATATATGTGGGCAAATCCTTAGAAAGTCTGCCTTGCTTTTGCCAAATCTTTTGGGACTGATGGCAAAAATGAGACTGTTAGGTGGTCCAGGGTTCCTTGTGTTTTCTAATAGTGTAGGGACTTCCTAAGTATGTAAAGTGAATAGCCAATGATTAGTAAACTATTAACTGTTTCTGTCTAATGTTGAAGGAAGCATAAGTATACAAACCATGTAGAGTTTGAGAAATTGAAATTTCAGTTGCCATGAAATGTTGATGACAATTTGCTTTATGTCAAGTTGTAACAATACCTCCCCAATTTTATTTGAAGTAAAAATGCATAATTTTCAAACAACCCCCCCCCTTTTAATCTACACTAACTTTTCAATCAATATATGTGTTTTATTATTTACTTGTTGCTCTTTTGAGATATGAAGAGCAGAACTTGGCACTTATAGCTGTCATAGACTCAATGCAAGAGTTCTGCCCAATATTAATTCTTTTGGCAGATCTTAGAGTTTAGGGCCAAGGCAATTCCTTTTCCAGGAGAATCCTCTGTATCCCTTATTCCACCAATTCCACATGAACCTTCATAAAACAGTGCTCACCTCATAAGTACTTAATAGATTGTGTAATTTAAAATGAGTAAAAAAAAATGTTGATTTCTTCCTTAAAATGCTCCTATAACTCCCCATTTATGAAAGAGCACATTCCCAGTTCCTTACCATAAAGCCCTCTGTCATGCTCCTTACAACCCTCTCTGGCTTCATCATTATTACCTTCAAAGGACATTCCAGACACTCAAATGGCATGACTTTTCTTGTAATTTCTCCAAGAGACAAGCTCATTCCCGCCTTGGGCACTTACAAGCTATTTACTCAGTTCAGAAAATTGGTCCCCAGCTATTAGAATGGATGAGGCTGTCTCCCTTGGGTCTTCCCTGCCTCTGATGTTTTCCCTGAGCCACCGTCTCCTCCTCAGTTTGCTGATTAACTTTCTAACATGTTACACTGCCTTATTTTATGAATTTTTAAAAATTAAAACATAATTAAATCATTTTCACCTTCCATTTTCCATTTCTAACCCCTTCCATGAATTCCTTAAATTCTCTCTTGAATTCATTACCTCTTTGTTTTTAATTATTTAATTTGTAAATGTATAAATACAACATGCTTAGTTTGTTTATGATTTTACTTGTATGTATGTGAGCACTTGACATTGGATAATCAGTTCTCAGGCTCTTCCCTGAGGAAAACTATTTCTTTCACTTTCAATATTCCTTAGTTACTTGTGACTGTCTTTCTGGGGTTGATTTGCCCTTTTTCTGTTAGGATGTCTATTGATACCTTCCTTGTTTCATGTGTTCAGGTCTTGTTTAAGCAGCAATTATAATGAGACTTTGTAGGTGTAGCATCTCTGAAATTTCTAGGAAACACATTCTCACATCAAATTTTCTGCTTCTCTGATTCTATAATCTTTCTGTTCTCTCTTAGTCTTGGAATGAGTTTCTCTGGGGCTGTATATCACATGATCACCTTTTCTCTGCACTTTGATCAGTTGGAATTTTCTGTTATGATCTCTATTTGTTACAAAGAGACATTTCTTTAATAAGAGATGAGACATATACTTATCTGTGGATATGAGAATTCTGTGTTTAAATGTAGTTAAGAATTATGCTTGTTTAGTAGAGTGGAGGGTGTAGGTTCTCTCTCAATATCCACAACTTCACCAGCCCTGGGCATCTTGGCTAGTTTTCCAGTAGCAGGCATGATTTTCTTCTTGTTGAGCTGATCTTAAGCCCAATTAGAGAGCTGTTGGTTACTGCCAAGTTGTGAGTACCACTATTACAACCTTTGGGTTATTGAGCTATGCTGATTGTTTTGGTCCATAGATGTCTTAGCTGCATAGGGCTGTTGGTTGTTTCCCTCCCTTGGAAGCTTGCATGGTACCTTCTGGTACCAAAAGCTGGTCTGTAGGTCAGATCCATCTCAGATTCACAGGTGTCTGAAGGCCACAATTCCTGCAGCAAAAGGGACATAATCTTCAACTCTGAGAGGCAGCAGAGTACCTCATTTTTTTTATGGTATTTACTGATATGTTACATAATAATAAGTATTGTTTTTCAGAAAGTTTATTCTGTCTTAGACATTTGTGGGCAGGTAAACTCTCCTAAGACAGAGTTCTTGTATTTTACTGATTTTTACCTTATACCTGAAGGAGTGAATGACAATAGAAGGGCCTCAGTAAATATTTACAAGTTATTCTCCCAGGAATGATATACTATGGTAAAAAACTTTATCTGAATGGTTGATTACTTTTTGTTGACTACATTTATTCTTTTGGTTGCATAATGACCATTTGATAGCAGTTTCTAAAACAATGGGCAGAGCATGCACTCTTCATACTAGCAAATTTAACCAATCTCAGATTTAAAAAAGTATTTTTAAAACACACATACTAATTTTGTTGTTTTTTCTAGACAATATGGTAAAAACAATCATTTAAGACAGCATTTGGGTTTATTAGGTATGATGAAAAAATTCCAGAGTTACTTTAAAGTGCATGATGTGCATACATAATATAGAAATGGTATGGTGTTTTTATATAAGAGATTTGAGAATCTATAGATTTTTGTCCTCCTCAGGGGGATCTTGGAACCAAACCCTCTCATGGATACTAGTGGAGGAAAATGTTTTCTTCAATTAGCAGTGAAATGAAAAATTCCATGGAGATATTCACGTACAAATAACACTTATGACAATATTGCTAATTATATTCCACATACCACCCTTTAAATATGCAACATGAAACTCTTTTAAATAATCCATATCAAGAGTCATCCAACCATTGCCTTTGGGCCAAATCCTGTCTGTCACCATGTTTATAAGTAAAGTTTGATTACAATAGAACCACAACCACACTCATTCCTATATGAGTTGCTCAAGGCTGTTTTTGTCCTTCAAAGGCAGAATGTAGAAACTGCAGTTGAAACTAAATGGCCCACAGAGTTTAAATGTTTATTTTAGTATCGGTCTCTTAAAAAAAATTTCCTGGTACCGTTCTATATCATAAGAAGAAATAGCATTGATATTGGTACCATTGCAAGGTAAGCTGTGAGTCTGGTTGTGTGGGAAAGAACACTGACTTCCAAGAGGCACAGTGAGGTCTCTGGCAGTTGGCAGAAAGCCTGACTAAGCCAGTTCTTGGCGTGGTGTTTGGCATGCTGTGAGGTGACATTTTAGAGTGCAAACAAGGGAATTGTGTGTCTTTTCTTTCCCTTACTTTTCATAAAGTGAACAGAGAACTAGTCTTGAAGCTGATACGTACAGAAGAAAAAGCATCAGGAGAACAATACTGATTCGCTGCTACCTCTGGATAAACAAGTATAGGGTCAGTCTCCTGTTTCCTGTGCCTGTTCCATCCTGTCCACCTGAGGCATTTGCATGGATGGTGACAAGACATTGGAACCATTTTGTGGCCTTAGACAAGGGCCTTCGTCAATCTCCACTGGCATTTGGTATACTTCAAATGGTCTTCCTCTATTCGTTTCAAATCAAACATTAGAAAGTGAGCACACGTGTACGGATGTCAAAAGGGAGGGGCAAGGAATGAGATGCTCAGCTGCAAAGGTAGAACATTATCAGCCCGCTTCGAGAACTCGCTGCGGTGAAGTTTGGATTTCCTTGTGTTTTGCCCTGGCATAGACTGGCGAGGGGCCTTTTTGTGGACCTTCTCTTTTTTCTTTTCTCTTTTCTTTCCTTTTTCTTTAAACACCACGAGCTGTGCTGTACCGTTTGCGCAGATGCACAACACTAATTACATTCTGAGTCATCCTCAACTTTGTTCCAATACAAGATTATCCTCTGCAGTGAAGTTGGGAAATTCCAAACCCCCTTTGGTTTTGGCCCCATGGTCTAAAGGAAGAAGGGCCTCTCAGATTGTTTAAGATTGTTTAAATCTTTTTACAATGTGTACAAAAGATGTGCCCTTTTGTTATCAAAGAGTTTCTAAAGATCAGAAACCCCTTCTGGATGATTTTTCCTGTATTTGGAGGTTATATCCGTGCAGGTTATGAATACAGTCCTCTAATTCTTACACAGAAATATTAGGTGGGAGAGGTTAGGCTTGATTGGTCCTAGCTGTCAGTCAGTGATCAGACTCTCTTTCCCAAAAGGAAAGAACTGTTTCTACGATGTAAATGCTGCCTGGACCAAGCCAAAGCTTACTACAGCTCATCATTCCATTGGCATTTAGGTCTCTTTTCTTTTGCCTTTATTAGAAAAATATGGTGTAAGATAAATTCTTTTTGATTTTACACTTCAAATCTCAAATGAAATGTATTTTTTGCTTGTTGTAAACTATGGAAGGAATAAAAAAGTTACCACAGATGTCAATGCATATAAGGTCAATTAGCAGCTGAAATATTAATATGATGCTAACATAAGATGCTAATGTGAGTGTCTTAACTGGTTGTAATTTATTTATATTACCAAATTCACAGACATCAAATTTTATGGAATGGCTGAGGCTGCCTGCAGGGAAAGAGATGTTTTAAGGTTTAGTAACTGGGAAGAATATGCTTTGTTGGTGTTTGAGACTGTATTTGTGAGTAATCTAAAATTAAATTAAGTTAAAGTTTATTTAATGTACAAGCTTAGTTTTTAAAATTTATTTATTCTTATTTTATGTACATTGGTGTTTTACCTATGTGTATGTCTATGTGGGAGGGGTCAGATCTTGGAGTTACAGACAATTATGAGCTACCATGTGGATGCTGGGAATTGAACCAGGGCCCTCTGGTAGAACAACCACTGAGCCATCTCTCCAGCCCCATAAGGTTAGTTTTTAAGAAAATAACTGTAGATTAAACCAGTGAATATTTTGAAACCCTAAGTTACATCTTCCTCTAAGAGTCCCAGGGTGTCAGACACTGTCAACAGTGTTGTCACTGCTGACATACAGATAGTGACCAGGAAGACCAGTGGTTACTTATTCCTGTTCAAGATTTGCTCTAGTCATCAGGCCTTGTACCCCATCTCATTCCAAAGATATGGTATAGAAATTATACATTATTATTAATATCTAAAGTCTTTTCTTTATTTTGGTCTTTCCTTTGATTTTTAAATAATAAGAATGAAAGTATCAAATGACAGTCATTTTAATAGCTATCAAACAGCACTTTAATAGTTATATAATAAATTAAATATTTAACATCACCAAATACCAATAATAGAAGCTTATAACTTGTCTGTGTATGAGCATGTGAGGGTACACATTTAATGTATCCATCCATGGTCAGAGGTCAAACTCAGATGTCACCATCAGGCACTGTTCACCTTTATTATATTTATTTGTTTGTTTTAAAATTGGTTATCTCAGTGGCCTGTAGCTTATCAAGTAGGCTGGCTGGTCAGTGGGCCTCACAACCTGCCTGAACCTACCCCCTCCCCTAGACTATAATCACATAGCACATCACAGTCTCAGCTTTTGTCCCTCATATCATTAGCTCCTGACCTACTTTTTTTTCATTTTCAAAATGCCTTTGGAGGTGCTCCAGTGGCGCAATTGGTTAGCGCGCGGTACTTATACAAAATGCCTTCAATAAAGTGTGAGATAATCAAATAAGAGACAGGTAAAGCCTCTCCAATCAATCTACTGTTAGACAAAGGGCCCAATGCTCATCAGACTAAGCCAATATAAAACCCGTCAAATACAGAGCACTTTAAGTTTATTAAATGTTGAAGTTATCCAAATGAAAGAAACACAAAACACACTCACTGTTTTAGACACCTAAAATGTCACAGACTACCTCTACTCAGGATGACTGAAATGTGTTAAAATAATGGGTAACTCATGGTTTGTCAGTGGCAAAGTGGATAACTTAGTTTAGATAGCACCTGTTTGTACATCATTTGTGCTGGTCTGTACTTTAGGAATATGTGATGTTTGTTGATTTCCTAGTAGTAGAAAGTATGATATTCACTTCATATAAAATTCTGATAAGGGCCAAAAAGTCCATTTTATGTAGCATGATAATATTTTCCAATTTTTTAATATTGGTTTGTTTGATCTTAGCTGACTCCATGTTTATCTCTAGCTTTATTTGTGTTTATTTTTTAAACATGGTATTTTTGTCCATTTTGTGAAGATTCTTACCTGAGCTAAGACACACTCCACTGTGCTGAATGAGGACAACTGACTGAACATAATTAGGGACAATATCTCTGGGGACTTTTGCTTTTTCTTCAGTAACAAATGAAGGACATGTGATAGGACATGCCATTCAGGGTGGGATAATTGAGTCTGTAGGCACATGACGCCCAGAGGGAGAGAGTGTCCTAATGTCACTTCTAAGGTAACTAAACTAGTGACGTTCTTTTTTTTTTTTTTTTTTTAAACTTTATTTATTTATTATTTATTTATTTATTTATTTGCCTTGGTGTTTTACCTGGAACTGGAACTACAGACAGTTGTTAGCTGCCATGTGGGTGCTGGGAATCGAACCCGGGTCCTCTGGAAGAGCAGACGGTGCTCTTAACCGCTGAGCCATCTCTCCAGCCCCGTGACGTTCTTTTTATTTTTTTTTTCAGGACAAGGTATAACTTTTTTATTATTCTAAGATTAAGCTTGCTTCCTCCCTTTCTCCTTTCCTCCCTCCCTACACCTACACACACACACACACACACACACACACACACACACACACACACACATCTTTCTTACCTCTCAAGTCTTTGAGTGACTAGCATTTTCCAAACCCAGGTTCTCTTACTCTGCAGCTCAGAGAATTCAGCGTAACTGCAGCTCTGAAAGCAAAGGAGGTGGGGAAACCCTTAGAATATTAAGGGTAGAACTGCTGAGTCCTGGAATGGTCCCTTTGCCTTTCCATTTCTCTTCTCTGTTGCTGCTTTTGAAATGCCCAGAGAACCTCCACCCACTAGCCATTTAGTGGGATGCTGGATAAATGACATGCACAGTGGAATGAATTGAGCCACCAGTGACTGCCCCTTCCTAGGGGCTGAGAGTGGGGTCAGGCCAGGTCAAGATTTTCTGGCATGGCAGCACTGTCTAAGCGAATAAAATTGAGGATGCAGCAGAACTTGCGGGAGGTCAGTCTTAAGGAAAGGCAAGCAGCCTGTTAGCCTGACCATTTGTAGGTGCATCTAAGGTCCAGAGAGGCCAAAATGAGTCCATTTTAGCCTCAGTTTAGAAAAGTAACCCATTGACATGGACAGACATGAAAGCAAATACATGTCCACTGCTCCCATGTCTAGTTTAAAGATAATCAGACCCAATGAGAAAGCTTGTGTGTGTGAGCCAGACCACTTAAATTTTAATCCTAACAGTGCCACTTATTTACACTGTGACCCTAGGCAATTGCTTCACTTCTCTATTTCACTATGGATAAACCAAAGTACTAATACTACCTATACCATAGGGCTATTTTAGATGTAAGCATAATTCACACAAATTCTTCTACATAAGCTGTTTACATAGATATTAATACTTTAATATTAGGTATTACTAGAGACAATTCTAGACATAGTGTTAGGTAGGCACTTTTAGCCATTATCAGAAACTCTGAGAAAACTTTACATATGTCAGCATCCTGAATACTTTTGAAAACTAATGTAAGAGAGAATTTAATTAACTGACTTATGTATATCATGAGGAAAGTGACGCTCAGAGAAAGGATGCCATTTTTACAAGGTTACCCAGTGGCACCCTCCAGGACCAACAGGCATTTTCAGCCCAACTCTGTGAGCTCTGCTCTTACCCCACTTCGAAATTAGCTGTGTGATTTTACCCACAGCTCCTCTGGTTAATCCTAAATTACAAGTCTGTCTTTAAAAGTGTCTGTAGTTGTCCTTGCAGACAAAGGCTTAGTTCTTTCACACCAAGTGAGCTGCCCCTTTCTCATGTTCTGCCTTGGCCATTTGTCCTCACCGAGGCTCTAAAGCCACGTGGTTAAATTGGCTGTGGCAATAGGTTATGTTGCTGAGTGAAATACAATAGCCATGCTCTGTCCCTCCTGTGTGGTGACAGACCACACAGACCCCTGTCTGGAGGCCCTCCTGTCTTGCACCACAGACACAGCATCTTCTTGAAGTCACAGTGCCTAATTGTGTCTGACGGTTTATCTAAAAACTTCAAAACTCCAAAGAAAGGCTTACAATTACTTTACAAGGGGGTGCAGGAGCTTGCCCGTTTTAAATAGCTTCCATTCAATTTCATGACCTCCCTCTTGGATTTATCAGTAGGCAGCCATGCTCGGTAGAGCAAAAGCACATTCTGGAACTTCAAATATTATTTGCATGCACTTTTCTTCTCTAGGTCACACAGAGAGTTGTAAAAATGAGAAGAAAAGCCTTGTTTTCTCAGGCAAGGACCTCTTATCTCACTTCCTATTTTATTTAGCCCTGTTGCTATTAATTAAAGTATTTCTGGTATTTTGGCCTGAGGCCAAAACCGTTGCTACTTGCAGACACTGGTGACAGACATCTCCCTGTCCTGTCTTCTTCTGGTCTTGAAGGCCTGGCCATTCAGCTGTCTGTGCTTCTAGAGTTGCCTTCCCAAGGAAGAGGGAGATCAACCGTGTCAGATGGGAAGACTGTAGGCCACCCAAACTCCCTATACATCTTCTTCCACGAAGTTCCACAGAGGAGGGAGTATAAACCAGATTGGCAACATATTTGAATTAAGCTTTTTACCAACTTCTGTGGGGCAGGATAGGCTAAACACCTCCTTAGAAACTCATGCTATGACTTGTTGGCAGACCTGGACTCTTTCCTTACAGCTGAATGCTTTTCTGTGTGGCATATTCACATTGCAGTTGTCCAATGGATGCTACTAAAATGTGCACATGATTAAATGCATATTGGACCATCTGTACTATGTTTTGGGTAACTGTACTCAGTGAAATGCTCCAGGATTTTAATAATGCTGATGATAAGGACCTTTGCTTGGCCAGTAGAAAAATATTAAATCGAGGTATACAATATAATATTCTCAGTTTTAGGGGGTCATTTCTCCGCCTTCCTACCCTGTCCACCATTTCTTTCACCTGCTAATTACCTGATAATTTCTTCCTCTCCAGATATAGCTGACAATATGGTAAATGCACATTAATGGAGACTGGGAAGCACTCTTTCATGTTTAATTGTACAGTTTATACTTTATTAGACACACAATTATGATATAATTAATCCTGATAACAAAATTACAGTTATTGCCAATAATTTTCCTTTATTTTCTGCGTTTGATTTTTCTCAAAGAGGAGAGAAGATGATTGGATGCTTTGTCACCAAAGGAAATATACAGCCCAATGTTCTGAGAAACCAGCATAGTATTTATGTACCTATCCTAGTAAACAGCGTCACCTTCTAGGTACGAAAGAAAGCACATGCAGTCTTATACGTAGTAGATATTATCAAAACCATTTGTATACAAGTAAACTAATGGTTATTGGATTTAAATAAATTTTAAAAGGTTACTGATGTAGGAATGTCTTTCTGTATCCTGAGACGTAAAGGGACTGTTTTGGCTATGACAGGCATCTTAGAAGTAGGCGTAGAAATTGGAACATAGATAAGGGAAGAAGGACAGAGTCAAAAGAGGCACAATCCAGCTGCCCAAGAAGCAACATATAACAAAACAGGTAAGCCATGGGCCATATGGCAGGACAGATTAATGGAAATGGTTGGATTAAGATGAAAGAGCTAGCTAGCAATATGCCTAAGTCGTAGTCTGGGTCGGAAACCTCTTTCTATAGGTTAACACATTTACTTTGAAAATAAGGTAGAATTTAAATTCAGACTTTGTGATTGGTTAAATTGACACTCTTGACTATTTCCTTCACAATTTATATTCTTAATGTTGAGATTAGGGGTGGGTAGTGGGTTAAGGTCCTGAATATGAGTGATATTTTTCCTAGACACTTTTGCAGAATCTATCTTTGATATACAGCTTTTCTAGTGATTGGGATAATTTATCTTACATGTGCATACACTTCTGTAGGAAGTTGTTCTATAAGAACTGTTCTCTATTACTCTTCCTGTCCCAGTATTTCTTTTTAATTTCACAAATATGTCAGGGAAAAATAATTTATTGCTACTTTTATCCTTTGTAAGCAAGCTACTTAGATACAGTACCACAAGTTGGGGTTATTTTGATATGGATATATAAATAAAGATAATGTTTTAAGCCATTTTATCTACATTTTTTTTTGCTTAGAAAAATTAGTGGAGTGCCAGACTATATTTCGTTTATCTACAAACCAAATGGGAATAGAATATAGCTGATAAACTAGATCTTTTAATTCTTTGACATTAATGAAGTAGTATCCCTCTTAAAGTATTTTGGAGGCAACCAGTTATTACCTTTAATTTTTTTTAAAGAATTATTTTATTTTTAATTGTGTGTGTGAGAGTGTGAATGTAGAGATGTGTGAGTGAATGTGTCCTTGAAGTCCTGAAGAGGGTGTTAGATTTCCTGGAGCTGAAGTTACAGATAGCTGTGAGCTGAATGATGTAGATTCTTGGAATCAAATTCTAGTCTTTTATAAGAGTGCTACCAGCTAGAGACCGTTTGTGCAACCAACCTGCACTTACTACCATTTTAAAAATTATGCCCTGTATGTGTTCTGTTTATGCTTTTAAGTATGTAAAGCTAATATTCTTAATTTTATACTCAGTAAAGCAGAACACTGGTAGACTTCTGAAAGTGAAGCAGTATGTATCTCTTACTAACAATGAAGATTAATTAATTTAGGAGACCTTAGTTCAAATAAATGATTAGTGCTGACAGTGGAAGCAGAAACCACACACTCAGCCTCCAACAAAGCAAACTCTTAACTGAGAACAGAAAGAGCTCAAAGGTCTCCACTTGAGAATTTTATTTCATCATCATGCTTCATATGAAACAAAAGCTTGTGTATTTTGAGCTCCAATTCAAACTTGGGCAATTTGTAGGACAAAGGTCACTATATAAATGAATTACAATGAACATTATTTTTTTATTAGTTTCATATTTTGGAATGAATCCCATTTTATCTAACTTTAAAAACTATAACTAAAAAGATCTCACAGACAACTTAAAATTGTCCAATAAACTCTAAAAAGTCTATTTAGAGGTTTTCATATCTCAAATAATTAATCAAACACACTCTCCTGTTACATACAAAATATCTGTCCCCTGTGAAAAATGAAGCAAACTGAGTGTTCAGTGTGTCTCAGACTGTGGACATTTGAGTCAGTGGCAACAAGGTGACCTCTGTCAAGGAGAGCTATAGTCATGTGTCTCCCTCATGAATTATAGTCCTGTGTGTTGGTGTAGTTTAAAAGTTATATAAAGCTTTTAATTTTGAGATCCAAAAATTTCTGCCATAGTTGAATATGATAACAATAAGAAAATTATCTTTTCTTTTGATTCTGTAAGGTAATGTATAAAGAGCGAAAGCAACATATGTAGAAAATAGGGTCTTTGTGGTGAATTCTTTCCAAAGGTCATTTGGCTAGTGCCTTCATTGTTGTATGCCAGCCTCACTTGGAATGAGACTGAGTCATAAAATCAACTTAGTTTCATCTTGTTCATCACAACATTCATTCTGTGGAGCCTACACCACCAGGCTAGAAGTCTACCACCTATCCACATACAGCCCAACATGTTAGAAATAGGTCAAGCTTTAGAGTCAAACTCAACTGTACGTGATGGATGAGAAGATTCCCTGTTGTAGTCCTTATGGAGCCAACTGGACAGGTAGAAATGAGCCTCCCAAGGATTCCAGTCTTTACCCACAGAGTCACTTCTAGCTTTAGCATTTCAGACAAATGTAGCTTGTTTGAAACTGACTGTAGAATGAGTGTGAACCTTCTGAGCATTAGAAAGTAACTGTTACAGGTCCCTCAATTACAGAGATAATGAACTTGTTCAGTAGTAGTAAAGATTTACTTAGATTCACACAGGGCTTTCCAAGGTTTTTGTCATAATGTTAGCTATTTGTCAACAGTAGACTAGATAGCAACTCTGTTTTCCAGAAATTTACATTCCAATAAGGTTTAGACTGACAAAGAATGTTTAAAGTGAGGCCCTAAATGTTTTTGTACTATCCTTAAAAGTTAACTATTTTAGCATTATATAAATTTGGTAAGATTTAATAAATACAAAATTTGAAGACAAAAATACTTTTATTTACTCACTTAAGTAAAATTAGTGTTACTAAGGATATTTTAACTTCCAAGAGTATTTGTCAAAAATCCCAAGACTATCGAACTTTAAATACTGCAGAATTCCAGAACACTACTATAAATAGCATATATAGGCTGTATATATCCTCTCATTTGTATTAGTTATTTTTTCTGATAAGTTAAAAATAATAGTCTCAAAGAAATTTAGCTTTTGAGGGGACAGGCAAAAAGATGTTTTAAACTCTTATATTACTACAGCCATCTTGTCTATACTTAAAGTTAAAGCCAGATGTTTTGGAAAGCTGTTACAGAGTATAAGTGACTAGTGGTCTCCCTGGTGTACAAGGCATCTGTTCAAATGCCCCTGGTTTGAAATTGTTGCAGTAAAATTTATACCAGATTCTTCCATTTTTAACTGATGAACCTGGGATCTGGACTCAAGTGAAACAGGTACAGGAACATTCTTTGAATAAATGAGGTGCTTTGTCTAATCCAATGCCTATTGACTGAATGCTACTAAAAATGTAGAATAACAGTAAATATCAAAAACTTAAACATTTATATAATCTTTGAAACAACAATCTAACTTTTAGAAATTATACTAGAGGAAACAAATTCAACAAAGAAATATAGCAGTGTACATGGGCATTCAGGTGATCATAGCAGAAATACTGGAAATTATAGACCTTACTCCTTTTCACTAAGTACTTACCATGATTACTAGAAAACATTATCTCTACTCTTTAAAAACAAATTGAGACATAAACATTAATTGTTAGCTCTAAACAAGGTCCCCACAGAAGATAGATGGCAATACCATTGGGCCCTCCAGCCCAAGCTCTTCCATGGAAAGGCCATGACATTAGTGAAATCATGACAATACATGTTAAAAATAAAATATCCTACCTAAACATAACAAAAGCAACATGCAGCAAATCAATTGCCAACATAAATTATATAGAGAGAAACTCAAAGGGATTCCACTAAAATCAGGAACAAGACAAGGTTGTTCACTGTATCCATACCTGGTCGATATAGTAATTGAAGTTCTAGCAAGAGCAATAAGACAACAAAAGGAGATAAAGGGGGTACAAACTTCGAAGAAGGAAGTAAAAGTATCATCATTCACAGATAAAGTGATAGTATACATAAGTAACCTCAAAAACTCTATCAGGGAACTCCTACTGCTGATAAACACCTTTAGCCAAGTGGCTGAATACAAGTTTTACTCAAAAAAAAAAAAAAATCAGTTGCCCTTCTACATACAGATGATAAATGGGCTGAGAAAGAAATCAGAGAATCTATACCCTGTACAACAGCCTCAAGTAATATAACATATCTTGGTATTATTCTAACCAAGCATGTGAAAGACTTGTATGACAAGATCTTCAAATCTTTGAAGAAAGAAATTGAAGAAGATATCTGAAGATGAAAAATAAATTCCATGCTAATGGATCAGTAGGATTAACATAGCAAAAATGGCCATCTTACCAAAAGCAATGTACTGATGTAATGCAATCCCCATTAAAATTCCCCCTGAGAGTTTTCATACAACTTATAGATTATGAGGGATTTTTAACCTTACAGACAACAAGCAGAGCAATGCTGAATAGCAACATGAGGTCCTCAGGATCCTTGGGGCTCTGCTTCTCCAAGGTTCACTTGCTGGCAGCCCAGCCATGTTTCATGAGTTCCAAAGAAGCTTGTTGTTCCCCTTTTATAACCTCTGACAATCAACAAATAATCCAACTAAAAATGGAGTACAGTTCTAAGCAGAATCTCAAATAACCAAGAGACACTGATGGATGTTGAACATCCTTAGCCATCAGAGAAATACAAACCAAGATGACTCTTAGTTTCTGGCTTACACTTGTCAGAAAGACTAAGAACAAAAACAAAAGTGACAGCTCATGTTGAGGAGGATGTGGAGCAAGGGTAACACCCCTTCTCTACTGGTAGGAGTGCAAACTTGTACAGCCCTTTTAAAGTCAGTGTAGTAGTTTCTCAGAAAACAGAAAATTAATCTACCGCAACACCCAGCTATACTAGTCTTGGGCATATACCCAAAGGATGCTTGATCATTTCAATCATTTCACAAGAACACTTGCTCAACTATTTTCCTAGCAGTTTTATTTGTAATAACCAGAACTTGCAAAAATCCTAGATGCCCCCCCAACCAAGAAATTGTTAAGGAAAATGTGGTCTATTTACACAATGGAGTATTACTCAGCTGTTAAAAGTAAGAACAACAAGAAATTTGAAGGCAAATGGATGGAACTAGGAAAATATCATGTGAGTGAGAAAACCAAGACTGAGAAAGATAAACCTGGTATGTACTGATATGTAAGTAGATATTACCTATAAAAGAAACAATAACTATGCTACAATCCACAGACTCAGAGAGAGACTAGGGAACAAGGATGGTTCATGGTGGAGGTGAGGTGGTAGTGCATGAATCTTCCTGGGAAGGGAAACTAGAAGAAATTTTGTAAGTGGACTGTGGAGATGAGAATGAGCAATCAGGTTAGGTGGGAAGGACTTCAAAGGAGGAGAGTACTGAATGGCACTACTGGAAAGGTCAGGGAAGCATTTCTGGGCCAGGTAAAAACCTGGTGTAAGAAAATCTCTCAAGAATCTACAAGGATGACCCCAGCTAAGGCTCCCAGCAACACAGGATACATAGCCTGAACTAGCCATCTCCTGTGACCAAATTGTTGCCTAGCCCAATCATCATCAGAGGTGTCATCCAGCTACTGATGGAAATAGATGCAGACCCACACACAGCCTACATTAGACTGAGTTTGGGAATCCTACAGAAGAAAGAGGAAGAAGGACAGTGGGAGCCAGAGATTAAGAACACCACAAAAAAAAACTTTCCAAATCAACTAACCTGGGCTCATAGGGCTCCCAGAGACTGAACCAACAACAGGGAGCCTGCATGGGATGACCTAGGCATTCTGAACAACCAGTTGTGTAGCTTGGTCCTCTGGGACTCCTAACAGCAGGGACAGTGGCTGCCTCTGACTCTTTTCTGACTTTTGGGATGCTACTCCTCATACTGGTTGGGTCACCTTGGTCAATCTTAACTAATACATGGGGAGGTGCTTAGTCTTTATTGTTCTTGTTACTCATGGGAAACCTGCCTTTTCCGAGACAGAAATAGAGACGTAGATTGGGAATTGGGAACAGAGCAGTGTTAGGGGAGGTACTGGGAGGAGAAACTGAGATCAGGATATTAAAAAAAATTAAATTTATAAGCTACCTTGGGACCTTGGCAGCTCCTGTCCTTGCCAGGGAAGAAATAAGGAGATGGGGAGAAGAGTGACTTGTAGGGGCAGGAGGGGATGGGCATTTGAACAAGGGGATACATGGATAAAAAATGAGACTTTATTAATAATAAAAAACAAGGAAAAATATGTCATTCACTAGTTTCTGAAAAATTTAAAATAAATAATAGAAAACAGGAAATGTTATTGAGATGTTGAATGACCAAAGAGGTGATTTATCTCTATAAATTATAGTAATAATGAAATTACCAATATTTTAAATATGTACCAGGTTCTGAGACAATTAATGCAAATATATTTGACTTGTTTCTCCAAACTTTATGCATAGAAACAATTATTCTCATTTTCTAAGGCCAGATATTTTCATGGCCATTACATTGTATGGAGGAGGAGACCAACAGAGATGGCTGACTAGAGCTATTGGGAGCTCACTGAATCAGAAGCAACTGCTGAGGAACCTTCAGGGAAAGGAACTAAACTCTCCAAAGATAGATGGCTGTCAAATGGTATGGACAGTTTGTGAAGCCTCTTGTGGTAGGATCAGACTATGTTCCTGTTACATGACCTGACATTTTGGAGCCCATTCCCTACAATGGAACATCTAACCCAGCCTTAATACTAGGATGCGGGACTCTGACTTATCACAACTGGATATGCCAGACTGAACTGACTCACCTTGGGACTATTTGCCCTACTTGGGGAACAGAGGTGATGGGGTTATGGGGAGGCTGAAAGAGAACTGGGAGGGATGGACTGGGGGGAGGAAAGGGAGCGGGAGCCATGGTATATATGGAAAAAACCTTTTTAAATAATTATTAATGAAAAAAAATGACACCTCAGCAATAAAAAAAGAAAGAAGAGGAAAAAATGCCGAATGACCAGAAACTGGGATAACCTGTAGACACACACACACACACACACACACACACACACACACACACACACACACTTGGATTCTTTTCAAAAATCGGAAAAAATATAAATGGACACGTAGGAAATAAACTAGGTCATGTAAAAAACATCTAAATTTTGATGGTAAAACGAATAAATCTAGGCTAATAAAATAATTCAAATTTCTATCCCAGATAACAGAGTTTTTTTAAGCTGATAACATCTTTAGAGTGGTTGGATGGTGCAACGGGAACCCAGCAATGGGAACCCAGCAACGGGAACCCACTGTGAGAACTGCAGATACTTCTGATGGTGTCAGAGTGAGTTATTAATGCCAGGCAGATTTTAGAAGTGAACTGAAGTTGATGACATCTATTCTGCTAAGGGGAAGGAGGGAAGGATGACCCCACCATAGTGATGCTATTTACCTATAGGAACATCAAGGCACATAAGTGATGCTAACTCACCCATAGGAACATCAACTCACACAAGTGATGCTATTTATTCACCCATAGGAGAATCAGGGCACACAAATGCTACTACTTTACCTATAGGAACATCAAGACATATAACTTGAATAGTATCATTTGTCAATGTTATGTGAACAGGACAGAACATCACTTTCTTCCTGTGGTTATTTTCTTCATGCCCACAACCACAGTATAGCTGTGACAAGTTACATTATCTCACCTATATGTCTCACTTGGCTCTTCCTTCTTTTATACAGTTTGGCCTTGAATTTTTAACTTGGTAACAACCAAGTTACACATTTGGCTGCATTCACATTCTGTAATCAATGTGAAAGTGAAATACTCTCAACATTTACCAACTAAATGATGACTTATAATAAATTTTGCAAATTGTTTTAGCACAAAGAGATTGCTGGTTGATATTAGGCATCAACATTCTCTGGCAATCCTGCAAGGTTCTGAAAAAAAATGTTCAAGTAAAAATCTGGTTCTGTGAAAACAGAAATTTCTTGTTTGCTGGGCAAGAATAATGGGCCTATAATATGGACCATGTGGATATTTAAGCAAACACATATTTATCTGTAGAAATAAAATACACTCACTGGGAAATTCACACTCTCTTAAAAACGCACAGCCCTCTGGCAGTCTCATCATTTTATATCATCATGTAAATGATGACAATGTTTGGAGAACACAGACCTTAATAAGATGAGGACCAGTGTTTCATGGGAATGATGACGCCATTAACCTTTATGATGGAAAGTGAATTGAGCAAGAATAAAAATCTTTAATTAGTCACGCCTAACAATCCACTTTGCTAAAACACAAATCAGAGTATTTGTCATGCTGCCTGATTTGGTTATAGGAAGAGGTGTTATACTTATGTTTATAATTTCCTTTTAGCATGTGATGGGTTATTGATATGACCTGGACAGTACTGGATTTCAAATTTCTTCATCTATGAAATTTGAAATAGCTTTGTAATCACTCTGCTCTTATGGTTGTGGAACAAAACTCTCTACACATAAATGTAGACTACAAGGGTGAAATTTTTTCTAGAGACCACTGCCATAAAAGAACAATCAGGTTTATGATGGAGATGGAGAAGCTCCCCAAACATGACCTCAGGCTGGGCGACTGTTGTTCAAATCAGCAATGACTAAGTCCTGTTGAATAGGTCCATTTGTCAATGTTATGAGAACAGAACAGAATGTCCCTTTCCTCCTGTGGTTATTTTCCTAATGCCCACAACCACAGCATAGATGTGACAAGAGTGTCAGAAAACCTGAAGTTAATGGCATCTTACAAAACTTGTCAAGAACTCCTCTAAAATGTCCAGGTATCCAGAAAAGAAAGTAGAGCTGGAGGAGACATTATGAGTCATGAGTTCTTGATGAGAACCTGGACCAAAAGAGGACATTGAGTTAAGAAAATATGAAAAGTATATACTTTGGACAATAAAATTTAGAAATGAGCAAATATATCAAACAAGTCTCAGAAAAATAATTTCTTCGGCAAGTTTTATAGAGAAGCATGTTCTTATTATCTGAAAGATTTCTTAAGAACATATGTGCATCTGCTAATTTTGTGTAACCTGAATACTTCTTGTAATGAGACCGAGAACAGCCTTACTAAGCAGTGCTTCATCTTTATGATGAGTCATTAGGAACATAAAATAATTACCAAAAATGGATTTATATCTCTCACATCTGAAGCATCCATTTAAATCTCAGGTTAAAAAAATAAAAAAAAAAAACTTTGCTCACTTGCTATTATAAACTTGGGAACATCCACATTTGTGTAGGATTATGATTGTTACATAAAAGAAAGTTTATATATTTGAAAAGCATGGAGCTTTGTTGACATATAAAAATAAGTTTGCAGATTACTAAGATGTCTTGGATGTAACCTGATTTACTTTATTTCCCTCCTGAAATAATATAAGTAAAAAATAGTAAATTTGCTAACAGCACATACTTAATCTATTATATATCCTTTAAAAATGTCTTTTTTCCTCAAATACTTGAGGAGTCAAGTTAATAAATTGAACAAGAATGCTCAAGATAAATGCTATTTCTTTTAAAGCATATTAATTTTTTGTATTCTTAAAACAAATACATCTGTACCAGAATAAAAAATCAAAACTACAGTAACATTTTATTGAAATATATACTGTAAAACAAAACGTCCCCCAAACATCTTTTATTACATTACATCAGATCTATAAAGTATTTTGCTTTGTGACTGTGGATATGGTTTCGATGCCTCTTTTTTGTAGGAGTTGTAATGAACATTATATAGATTGGGCACAGATCAATTGTGAAATAAACTCTGTTCATTTAGCCTATAGAGAGTGGTTAAAAGCAACATTAAAGCAAAATCTGCATCACGTTATCCTTGTGTGCGCCTCACAGAAAGGTATTTGTAAGAAGTGGTATGGCATTGTTTTCCATATTGCCTCATGTCAAATTGTATTGCTTTGTAGCTCATGACAAACCTGTTGTGTGTTAGCTAGGGGCTCGTGAAGTAAAATTTGAAATACCAGCAATCTGGCTTAGCTTTTTACTAAAAAAAAAAAAATAGTAGATTGCAGTGCTGAAATTGCATAAATCAGGAATGGAAAACAATTCTAGACTTTGACCAATTTGAGACTACGTTGTGGGTCCTGTCCTCTACCTTCCTTAGTCTGCAGAGATAATGTAATTATTGGTATTGTTCTCCAACAGTGTCAGAATGGTTTTGCTTAAACTTATTTTTTGCAAAGATAGGTTAGATTTTGTTGTTGCTGTTCAGTACAATTTCTCCATATCATATATAAATACAAAGCCACAAGGTTGCATGCATCATTTTTTTATTCACTGACTATTGACAAGTGCCCTGTGTATCCACAAGCATATGTTAACAAGCTAGAGACAAGAATGAGCAACACAAGCATCTTGCTGTCCTTGTAGGGTTTACATCCATCAGAGAGCAGCCATTTGTCAACTGGCCACAGAAGTTCATTTTTAGGCAACGCAACGAAAGATATCAATAGGATAATGAAAATAAAAATAAAGAATGTAACTCGGTCAATATGAAAAAAGCTCAGTTACAATGAGCTCACTTTTTTTTTTAAAGGGCACTGGTACTTTTATGACTGACATTACAAAAAATTACTTTAAGAGGAAGAAAACAATGGCATGAATGAGCTCAGTTCATATTGCTATATGATGTGTCTGTCTCTGTTTCTATAAAGGAAACCTTGGGTATTGTGATTCCACATCTTGAAGGAACAAGCATCCACTCTGAGCACTAGGTATTTTGTGACTGTCATTCTGTATATAACATGTGGTCATTATTTTCTTTTTCATCATGAAAATTTGACTCTCAAATAAATGATAAGAACTGAAGTAACTAGCTGCTAGTACCCATTGCCAAAATTTGCCAGTTGGTAGAAAATATCATCTTGTGAGGTACTGAAGGCTCCTTTGTGTGTGTGTGTGTGTGTGTGTGTGTGTGTGTGTGTGTGTGTGTGTGTGTGTGATGTGTGTTTGAAGACACTTGTGTTTCAGGAAGCCTGTGGAAGACCACTAGAGCATGTTACATGCCCTGAAGTTGGAGATAATAGGATATTGTGAGCTGATTGATTTAGGTTTCAAGAACCAAATATGAGTCCTCTGAAAGAGTTACGAGCACTATGAACTACTGAGCCATCTTTCCAGTCCAACATCTTTCACTTGAAGGTGGTCTGTAATCACAGAAAATACAGAACTTTCCACAAGAAGAAGCTGGATGTTTTAAGGAATGGTAATGGGTTCTTCTTCATCATTGCTACAGTTGGCTCAAATACTTGTTCATTTGCAGCACAAATCAATTTTCAGAGATAAGGGTTTAGAGCCTCATTACATTTATCAGCAGAACTTTCTGAGTGTGTCCAGCATGAGCAATAAGATATTTGAGTTGACATTTCTATCTATCCTTGTACTGGTTTTACTAACCTAATAAGTTTTTACTTATCTTGAAACCATATACTGGAATTGTGTCTATCACATCTGTTTGATTTTGTAATTTCTGTTTTGTTCTTTTGGAAGAGGTAGTATTCACTGAGTATTTTCTATGTTCCAAGTTCTATCTATGGGTTTTTTTTTTTATCTCAGCACATCCTCACAGTAAATTTATCAAATATTATTTTATTTGAAAAATGAAATTGGGAGCTGATAGTTTAAAAAAATTGTTTCAAGTCATGAAATTCTAAGACTCATATTCTGAGTCCATTGCTTGGGCTTGTCCCACTTCCCTAAATTGCTATTCAATGTCATTTCCTACATACATTTTGTACTTGAGAACACAGGACACAGAAGTAAGTCATAGCCATATAGTTGCCATTGTGGCTTAGCCTTTTTAACCTACAACATGCCAGGACAAGTACCAGATACTATGTATGTGTCATCTCATTTAGTCCTCATCTGAGGTATATATTGTCACCTTCTCTACTTTAGAAAATGGGTAAATATGAAGAGAATATAAATATGTCAATGTTGCTGGGTGGCAGAAAAGAAAAGACCTGGAGTTAGCTAGTCCTAGAGCTCACATTCTAACCACATAATTATTTTTACACATTCTGTCTTTACATAGTCCAAGTTTTAAAGTGCAATTATTATATGTTTTATTTAACCTCAAGTTTAGAATTTCTTGATCCTTATAATGTTCAAATCTACAAAATTACTGGGAAAGAAATCCTTGTTTGGCTTTTAAAGCAATCTTCTAGTTTATCACCGAGATTTGTGTCATTATAAAAGGTGCTGTGCAGTATAGTACCTTAAAATTGTCAGGAGTTAAAATAAACATACAGTATATATGTAACATTGTTGTAATCTTTAGATTTTTCAAAAATAAATACAGAATAATTTTTTAGCACTCTTTGGAGTTCTTTGAAAGGTAGATGATAATGGCATAATTGCTGCCTTCTGGATTTTTTTGTAGACAGTTGTGTGGTGATTGCAAAGATGTTTATAGAATTCTTATTGTTCCTAGACAAACTGAAGAATGTTCTAACTCTTTGGAGGATATCTTGTTTCTTCATTAATTTTCTATTATAAAATAAGTTACTGGAAATTTAGTAGCTTATTGAAATACTCATTTTTTTAAAACTGAAAGTCTCTATAGTTCTGAAATCTGGGCTATTGGTCTTTGCTGCTTCTTACTCCCTGAGAAGGCCTTGATCAAGATGTTGCATGGGTTACCCATGCTCCAGCACATGATACCAAAAGACAGCACTAAATGGACTCTGTATTTTTAAAAGAGGAACAGATGAAGTTGAGAGTAAAATTATGGGAGAAAAGGGTCAGATTTATAAATGGGAATGGGGGGGTGTAGATTTGATCAAAATCCATTATACAGAGGGATAAACTTCTCAAACAGTTAATAAAAACAGAAGATGCTGATCTGGTCCCAGGTCTTCCAACTGTTCAGCTAGTAATATGTCAACATGTAAGCTCACATAGAGTCAACTCCCTATGCAGGTGGCCTCATGACCACAGTTTCATGTCACCTGCACCTATCCCATATTTAGCTTCATTAAAGTGTCTGCAGAAAGGCAGTGGATGCTATCAGAAAGATAGCTCATGATCTTTTACATTGTTGTCATGGAAGTGCCAATGTTACTGTAGTCTACTGATTATAGAAAGTTCCTCAAACCAGGCCACACACTAGAGAAGATACATAAGACTGCAAATGGTAATGATGCAAGAAAGATTGTTGGTGTGGTAGAAAACTGCCTACAGCAGGGATGCAAAAAGAAGCTTTCTGTTGTGGGTGTAAGTGGCTGAGACTGAACAAGAACTTAACATTCCAGCTTTCAAATTATGAGTTCTGCTCACATCAGAAATATTGCCTGAGTTTGGGCAGAGGGGAGGGTAAGGGAGGTTATTGGTTGATTTGTCGTTTTATACTTGCTCTTATTTTATAGACTATAAAATAAAAGCCCTTCCAAAGGTTTTCACTGTCTATTTATATGAAATGCATTGTAGCAAAGCATCTCTGTGTGTGCTCTGATTGTGATCATAAACATCTCATTAATAAATGAGTCTTCAAAACCAGCCAGGGTTTGATTCTGATTTGTGTGGCTCCTTCAGCCAGGGTAGTCTGGTGGTCAACTTGGAAGGAGCACGTGTGATTGCAATGTCACCTAAAATATGTAACACATTTGCTTCTTCCTGTGGTGATACATTTTATATTGAATGAAATCAGCTTAGAATATCAGAGAACAGAATCACCCACACTCAAGTCATGAGGGTCAGAGAGTGGAAACTCCCACCTTTTATCCCAGCACAGGGAAAGACCCAGTGGTGACGTATGTCTTTAATCCCATAACTCCAGAAACAGAAATCTTTCTATGTTTCTGTGAGTTCAAGACCTAAATACCAAACAATAGTAGCCCATACCTTTTATCCTAACTGTAGAGTTATGATGCAGATGCAGAGTTGAACCTGGAAGAAAAACAAGCTGGGCAAAGATCTTTAAGGCAGGCATAGGCACACATTGAGGTATTCTTGTAGAAGTGACTAGCCAGGCTGGGAACCCTTGAAGATAGCTTTTACCCTGAGAAGTTGTCTGGGTGAGATTAGAATGTGGTCTATTTCCTCTTTCTGATATTCCAGCTTTTTCCCAATATCTGACTCTGGGTATTCACTAAATACCAACTAGATTTCGTGTTTTATCTTGCTCTCTGGTGTCTGCTCTTCATGTCTGAAATCTTTGGTTTTCACATCAACACTAATGGTAGAACCAAGCTCTTGGGTCTGTGTTCTTTCCCTCACTGGGGGCTTAGGTTATGACCCTGCCACTTGAGGCAGGATATACTGCTTAAGTTAAAACACAAGCAATATCTGCTTGGAATTTCAGATTTATCTATGTCTTCTATTCATAGCCTCACGGTCATTGCCATTGAGATTACTATCTAAAACCATATGCTATTTTTCAATGTAACAAAGTGCTAATGATTTATGTAATGCTGACAAAATGAAAGTAGACAGCTTATGTCAGCTGCCCTCTTCAAGGCTTATAGTCCAGCTTGAGGACGCAAAATGAAAGCACTGATCAGTATCAGGGTTCCCAATGAGAAGTTTGCTTAGTAAGCTAATACTTACAGTGGTTATTTGTTGTATTTTCCAATGAAAATGCTAATAAATACTTCACTTCCTACTTTGTTTTACAATCACAATACCATACTGTGTATGCTTCGGTGAGTACAAAAAAGGTCCATATGCTACTAAAATACACCTTTTTTTAAAATATGGGGTTTCTCTGTGTAGCTGTGGCTATTCCAGAATTCACTTTTGTAGATCAGGCTGTCCTTGAACTCAGAGAGTCACCTGCTTCTGCCTCCTAAGTGCTGGGGTTATTAAACATGTGAGCTAACACCACCTGGCTCCAACATACACTTATTTAAATATTTATAGTTTTATGTGCAAATAGAGCCTTTCACAAGGAAGGTACAAAGAGACTAGGTAACCTACATATGCTACAGTACACTTTGGCCATAACACATATATCTCATTTCAATACCTAAGTAACTGGGTTTTAAATGGCTTGGGCACATCAAGATGGAATTGTGCAATTGTATTTTAAATATACTTTGTTGACTGTGAGATGCCAATGAACATTATTTGTTTTAGGTGAAAAAGAAACACAGACCATGTATTGTCATACCATTCTTATTGCTCAAATAGAGGATGTGTTCTGACTTAGAAAGGGTAAATGCAGTAGAATCTCAGGCCTAGTTGATTGATATTAGTAACCCAGGCACAAGAAGAATTGGTCGGCTTTCAGAATTCATGGTAACTATAGCCAAGGCTTGCCCAGGGATTGAAAAGCATGAGTGCTTTACATGAACATTTGATTTTTGTTGGCTAATTATAAGACTAATTGTCAGAATTTCCCAGGATTTCCCAATAATATGTGCCAAGTTGAGAGACTGAGAGAGAGTGAAATGCCAAAGGTCTTCAGATTCAGTCTGAAGTCATCTGGTTCACTTAAAATACATAAATATCAAAAGAATGAATACAAGAGGAAATGATCCTATGGTATAATGGTTTTACATATAATATCAAATTGTATTTATAAGTAAATATAACTGTTCTCTCCTTCAGTTTACATATGCTGCTCACATTGCAACATTCCTTTGAGGTCCACATTCCCTTGAGACACTTGGGCAGTTAAAGACAATATATAGACTTGGAAAAATTAGTCATGATTGTTTATTTACTTTTAAAATCTGACCGAGGGCCAAAAATAAGTGGTTTTGTCTCATTACACAGCACTAACTCAAGTTTTTTTTTTAAATTAGAGTCTATTCTTATAAAGAATATGCCAGTGAAAATTTAAATTATATCTTAATATAGATATGTACATTTGCCTTGTTTGATGCTATCAATTGCCTCTAATAGAACTGTGGGTTTTCTTCTTACCCCCATGCACATTAATCAGACAGCAAACTGACTATACATAGTGTTCTCTGTGTAACTGTGGGTGTATATTGTGAAAATATCTCTCTGGAAAGTCTTTCACTTCTGTAGCAAATAATCCAAGTGACTAGAATTAAAAACAGTGGCAGAGTCACACTATGGTCTGGAGATGTTCTTTGACCTTCTTCAGGGAAGTGCTCATCCGTGCATACACAAATGTGCTGGGTCACTTTGCCTCACTGGAGATTAATCCCACTTCTTTTTTAGTTTTATTCACACCAACAACCTTTCATCCCTTTATGGCTATCCAAAATATTGCTGCTATCTAAACCTTCGCTCCCTTATCCCATCTCTGATTCCCTGCTCATTGGTATCTGCTCTCCAATGAGAAATGACTACATGTTGCAGAGTACACTTGTAAATACAGAGTAGGAATTACCACCTCACACTCCTCCACATCTGGGAATTATTGAACAGTTTTAGTTTAAGAACCTTGGAGTCTCTTACCAGATTCTCTCTGTGAAAATCTGACACATCCTTGTCCTCACAGCAGAAGCATAGCATGACATGAATGCCTAAAGTCCAGCAGTAGAACCAGTGACATTTCTGGCATGTTATATGGGACAGGTCAGCTTCTGTGAAAATCATTGGAGTCCATGAAGTTTATGACAGAAGTTGTTAGCACTTAGTCACCACACAGCCCTTTGCTCTGCCTTCAATTTTTCAGCAAAGGGCAGAAAACTATAGTTTAGGTAAATTTACATTTTTCTTGAATTTCCTGTACTGTTTACTTCATGTGTCTTCAGAGTCAACATCCTTTTTTCTCTATTAAAATGTCTTTCTAGCAAATTAGTCGAGCATATTTAAAAGGATTTAACACTATAAAGAATAAGTGTTACTTATTTAAAGATTTAAATGTGTGCTGGTTAGTATACAGTGGAAATGGTCCTCTTTAGAGCGGAGCATGGTAATATGTGTGCACACACTGGTGGTGTCCACAGAGGATGTCCTTGTTCACATCCCATTCTCATTTGCTATTCATTCAATTGTAATCTACATCTTATTTGATTGACTGCTATTGCTTACTTTATTAAAGGAGTTTATGTAGTTACTGAGCACTTAGAAAGAATGAGCTTTGTCAACATAAAACAAAACAAAATTTAACTGGTGTCAGGGGAGAAGTTTGTAAGTACACATGTCTGGAGCTTTATAGAACAGACAGAGTTGACTCAAATTATCTTAAGGTGGTGGTATCACATGCAACAGATTTGAAGTTTGACAATCAAAGGTTTGGACTTGGGTTCAAACAAAGTTCTGCAGAATACTTAATCTTTTGGGTATTTTTATATGAAAGTTGAGAAAATAGAATTTATTTGATATGTTTGGAAAAATTAAGTGAAGTAATATATAAAATAAGCTGTGATGAGCTATGCAATGAATTGACTCAATCATGTCCAGTGTGGTTAATATTTATTTAGTGTGGGGCAAAGAAACTAATCTTCAAGTAAAGAATGTACCTTTCTCACACTTATAAGAAACATTTCTTGCTTCAACAATAATTTTTTTGTATTTAAATTCTCCTTTAATATGTTTTCACTCTTTAGATAAGTTGAATATTGTCTTTCATTGGAATAGATTTTTATATTAGATGGCAAGTGTTAACTTGTGCTCAAAACACTTTGAATTAGAAGTTTTTTTTCCCTCCATTTTAGAAAATATTTTTTCTTTTATAATTTATCTCAGTATATATATGTATATACATACATATATATGTGTGTATAATGCATGTGTATATGCATATGTGGACATAATGCATGTATGTGCACATGTTCATTTGCGAGAGTACAGACAAGAATTTGCTTATGTGAAAGACAAGGTAAATCTCAGGCATCAATCAATGCTTTTATGTTGTTTGAAACAGACTCTATATTGTTCACTGCTGTGTGTTAAGCTTGCAGGCAGCAGATTCTGCATTCTATATCACTGTAGAAGCACATAGTTATGGACAAGTACTTCCTGTGCAGCGTTCCATGAGTTTGGGGATTCAAACAAAGGTCTACCTGCTTGTGAAGAAGATGCTCTACACACTGAGCCATCCCAGCTATATAGTGTATGTTTTGTACTGCATGATACTTATACTTTTGGATAAGCAGTCATTCAAAGAATTTAGACCTTTGCCTGCTTTTAGTTATTAAATGTCACAAACCAGACTCACAAATCAGATTTCTATTAACGTTTTTTCTGTAATATGTTGCAACAGAAAAACAGTAGTTATGGGAATTACAAAAATAAACACATTTTTCTGTTCATTGCTACATACATTGGAGAATCATATAAAGCCCAAAAGGTCAGTGAGTAATCGTTATTTTTCAATGTCAGTCAGTTCTTAAAAATCCATCCATTAATCTATTTCTCTCTCTCTCTCTCTCTCTCTCTCTCTCTCTGTGTGTGTGTGTGTGTGTGTGTGTGTGTGTGTGTGTAGACATGTGTGTATTTGAACATAAACCTTGATAGCAGAAAATCTTTGTCCATCACCCTTCATTTTCTTTTCAGAGACAATGTCTCTTCCCTGAACTCACAGCTCATTGATTGGACCTCTCTGGCAGGCCAGTGAGATTTCAAGATCTGTCTGTCACCATTCTTCAGTCCTGGACTACACATGCTGCTATGCCAAGCTTTTACATGGATGCTTGGAATCTGAATCCAGGTCCTCATGCTTGCACAGGCCTCCCTAGTCTCGTTGGTCTAACCCCACTTGTGAGTTCTGGAGCATACTGGAGCATTAGCCACACCTGGACACAAACCATCAATGTGGAACTTTGCCTTCTGGGTTAGAAACTTGAAAGTTGTTATCAAAGCAGACATCAAGTGCTTCTCTGGTTCTCCTCAGCTTCTCTCTCACAAGAAACATAGTTTTCTAGAAAAAAAAAAAGCAGCTCTTAGACTGATTAGGTATGACTCAATTCACCAATTCACTTCTGTCTGTAGGTTCAATGTATAAATAAAATCCTGTGGGTATTTTTCCTCATTTTGTTTATGCATATGTGAGTATGTGTAGTGTGTGGGTGATTCCCCAAATCAGAAAATTCTATGGGTATAATAAGTAATTTAAACTTCTGAAGGTAAGATAAATTACTTCTTTTAGGTGAAGAAATTTATATACATATCCAGAATCTATAACCATGTACATATCCAGAATCTATAACCATATACATATCCAGAATCTATAACCATATACATATCCAGAATCTATAACCATAATTCCAATCAACCAAAACTTTGACATATATAAAACTCAGTTACCCTGCTTAAGGGTAGAAGTGCCAAGTTTAGTTTGTTGTTTGACTTTCAAAAAGAGAGATGGAATTAAGGAAGCCCATTGTTTTAATTTTCTGCTTAATGGCACTAATTTGAAGTGGTCAGCATTAAATTTGACCTTGTCAACCACAAATAATTCCATGTGGAAACTTGTGTTAATATACTCTCTGATCCTTAGAATATATTCCCGTGATATTTAATTTTCTTAAAAAAAATGGCAGCTTAGTTGTTTGGCTGACTATCTTGTCTTTCTGTGTAACTATTGGCTATGGCTCTCATAGCACATCATGATGAAGTTAGTTATTATTATTTGTAAATAAAGGTCAAATGTGGCATATGCTAAATATTTTTCTCTAATAAGTCTGCCTAAGACTACTTGGAACATCCTGTTTTTGTAAACGTGCCTCTATGCAACAAGAGTATCATGAAAAGTATGTTGTTATGGGATATTTTTACACTGGGTGTAGATGTATCACTTTGTTTGGTGTAAAAAAAGGCTGAATGGCCAATAGCTATGCAGGAGGTATAGGCGGCGCTTCTGGACAGAGAGAGAAAAACTGGGAAGGGGAATCTAGGCACATGAATTTTTTTTCTTTTTTCTTGTCATTTTTATCCATATATCTCCCTGCTCCCCCTCTCTTCTCTTCTCCCAATCCCTCCCCATCTGCCTACAGCCTCTCATCTCCCCATCTTCCCATCCCCTCCCACAAAGGGACAAGAAGTCCCAAGATGGGTCAGTTCAGCATGGTACATCCACTCCAGGCAAGTCCAATTTCCTCATCCCAATATCAAAACTGGGTTAGGTGTTCCTCTGAAGGGAATGAACTCTGAGGTGCCAGCCCATGCACTGGAACACAGTCTTATCCCACCCCTTGAGGATCCACATACTGTCCATGCCAATTGATAGTTGCCTACCCTTGGAGGGCCTAGTTCCTTTTCCCAATGATTTCCCTGTGGCTGTTCTTAATTCAGTGAGCTCCCCAGAGCTCCAGCCAGCCATCTCTGTGGGACTTCTCCTCATAATCCTTATCCCCTTGATAATACAGACTTTCCTCTCAACTCTCAGCTGGACCAGACACTCAGCCCAGTGCTCAGCAGTCATGGATCTCTGCCTCTACCTATATTCATTGTTGGATGTAAGTTCTGTAATGACACTTAGGGTAGTTATTCATTTGATTACAGAGAAAGTCCTATCTAGACACCCCCTCCACTATTGGTTGGAGACCTATCCAGGGACATCCTGTGAGTTCTTGGAGGTTTCTCTAACATCTGATCTCTTTTCATCTACACATTGGCTTTTTCTATTAAGATCTCCATCTCTTTTTTTTCTCCCTCTTTGTTGCTCCTCTCACTCAACCGTCTCTTCTCATGATTTGTTCCCATCTCTTCTTCATTGCAACCTGTTATGCTCCCAATTTGCTAAGGAGATCTTCTCTATTTTCCTTGGATGTCTGTCTCCCTTAAGTTTGTTCTGATCCCAAGCTGTTCCAGGGTTGTGGTTTGCAGCTGGAGTATTCTTTGCTTTTTGTTAAGTTCACTTACGAGTGAGTACACCCCATGCCTATCTTTCTGGGCATGTGATACCTCGCTCAGGAGGATATTCTCCAAATTCCTCCATTTGCCTACAAATTTTAGGATTTCTTTTTTTATGCAGAGTAGTACTCCATTGTGTAGATGTACCACAGTTTGTTGATTCATTCTTCAGTTGAGGGACATCTATGTTGTTTCCAGGTTCTTGCTATTACGAATAATGCTGCTATGAACATAGTTTAAGTAATACCTATGGGGAATGAATGTGCATCCTTTGGGTATATGCCCAATAGTATTGCTGAATCCTAGAGGAGATTGATTCCCACTTTTCTGAGAAATTGTCATACTGCATTCCAGAGTGCTGTACAAGTTTACCCTCCCACCAACAATGGAGGAGTGTTGTCCTTGTTCTGCATCATCTCCAGCATAGGCTGTAATCTGTGTTTTTGATCTTACCATTCTGACAGGTGTAAGGTGGTATCTCAAAGCTGTTTTGATTTGCATTTCTCTGATAGCTAATGATGTTGAGAAATTTCTTAAGTAGGCACATAATTTCATCAGCCAACTCAGAAAATGTTGGATGTGTGATAATAATAAAGAGGTAATGGAACTATGTGGAAGAACATAATTTTAAAAAAATGAAATTATAAGAGCTAGTTGGGAAAAGCCTAAGCATAAGCCAAGATTTCATAGCTAATAATAAGACTCCAGATCATTACTTGCAGACTGGATGTCCAAAAGTAGTCCAACAAGACAGCTTGCTATAGTATGTGTGTTATATTGTGTTGTGTAAAATTATTATTATTCCTCATACAAGCACAGTCATGATACTAGACACATTTGAATCCATAAAGTATAAGGGGCATTTGTGCAGCTTCATTATACTGAGGAACAATTATGATTTGTGGCACATTTTCTACTGTCTTAAATAGTCATTGTTATTATTTAAGAAAGCATTACTTTCTTAAAATCAATCTTAAATAAACTTTTGTTAAAGTATGTGTAACCCAGAGTTTTATATTTTTAAGATTTATGTATTTATGCTTTGTATTTCTCTTTTAAACAGATGTACTATCTACTTTGAGACTTGCATCTTTTATTGAAGACAAACATCAGGGAATAGTAGGCCATGTTGAACATTTTTGCTGAATATGTACTTCACCTTCTTTATCCATTAGTATGTATAGAGCTTTATTTCCTTTGTAAGAACCTCAAATATTTGAGTGGATTTGGTAGATAAAATTGAGCTAGGTAATTGAAAGTAGAGATTCATAAATTTAAGTAAAAATATATTCTGCATCTATATAACCTTAAGTCATCTACAGATGTTTTAATGGAAGAGTCAAATTTTTATAAACATGTCAATTTTTAGAACAGGCTTTGACTTGACATGTCTTTTATTTAGGCAATGAACCCAGAATACCACTAAGTGTGGAGTTTCTTTTTAAAGAGAAATATGCGTGTGGAATGTTGTTGCCACAGAAGAGATTATGCAAACATCCTAGCTTTGCTCAAGACATCCAAGTTCACAGAAAAAATATTTGTGACTTCAACTGCTACCCAGCTTCCTGGGTTTTATTTTTAATTTTTTTTTTTAGGTTGATCAACTCATTTTTGAATGATTTAAGTAGAATACCATGAGAATAATTTTGAACCTATAACTCATTTTTAAACATGTTTTAAGTGAAGCATAATGACCCCTGACTCTCAAGGATGCTGCCCTGTGATCAGCTGACAGGCATGAGCTTGGTCTCCAGAACATTCTATGTGGTAGACAGAATGCTAATGAATATCAGCTTTGGGCTTTTTGTTGCACAAACACACTTTTTGTAGCTTTATTCCAATTTCAAAGTCATGTATTTTGGATCATTCCAAGGCTATTCCCATGCTTGAAAAGGTTTGCAAATGCAACTAAGGATGACCTGATTGTTTCATGGAGATTAAAGTTGTGATTATTAGTTTAGTCAGCTCACTCAGATTCTCACATGAGAAATATTCTTATCACTAATTTGTCACAGGTACAGAATCTTGAACAATCAAAAGAAATCACAGAAACTGTCCAAAATGGGTCATGAGAAGCCGAGAATTGCCAAAAGTATTTATTTTCTTTTTGATAAACACTTCTTTTTCTAACTGCAATGTATATGTGTACGAAATTCTCAAAGAATAAAAATAAGTAAAAAAAACTAATGTCTTTTCTCAAGACACTGAGTCCAACTTCACATGAGAAACCAGTGAAAGTTGAGAGAGACAGCATTGCTGAGGCTCCTGTGTTAACTTCCTGTCCTAAGATGGAAGGCCAAGGTTAAACCGCTTAGCCACCACTGCTAGAAAATTCAATGATAGCTATTAATCATAGGATATGAGAAACAGAAAGCATTTGCTGGAAATGAAGCAGAGAAGTTAATTAAGACATTGGCATGCATATGTAAGATTCTTAAGTGATGAATATGTAAAGCAGCTCTCATCTAAAATTTGACAAACATTGACATCTGACTTTAAACCAGAGGGGTTATTTCAATTATCAAGCATTACTCAGAAATAAAATTGCTGAAAACTGTTCCCTTCCATTTCCTAACTATTCACATAGAGACAGAAAAAAAGAAAATGCTATGAACTCACTTTGAATTCAAGCTTTTGCCATTAATGTCTTCCCTTTGCCTTGGCTAATGATACAGTCTCTGTGGGGGGAAAATGGATTGCATAATAACCTAGCAGGACATCTGGGGCCTATTTTTAGATTAAATAAAAGGCATCTGAAGGAATGTATTCAGAAGGTGTCTGAGAGGAAGACATATAGATGCCAAAGGTCAGTAGACAAGGGTAAGACCTATTTCCAAATGACTTCACTTTACAAGCACAGCCAAAGTCTTGAAGGATGTTCATTCTGGACTACTGTACCTCTTACACAGTTATTCTGCTGTCTTCTTTGCTTTCTTGATAGGAACATTCAAGTGTATTAACAGATGAGTTTGACTTTGGAGTTGAAGTATATATGTAAAAGATAAGAGACATATTAAACTGAATTAAAGAGCCAGAATAAAGTTGACTGTATAAAACTGGTCTGTAAGACCTGGAATTGTCACTTTAAGTTCAAGTCCCTATTGAGACAATCCTGGGCATTTGTATTTTATCTTGGTCCATTAACATATTTAAACAATAAGCACCTGGAGGTTTGTGTGAACTATTTATAACATTACCAGATAATTAAAAGTGAAGGCAAAATGGCTGAACAAAGAGAACTGATTTCTGTTGCAACAAGTGAGCATAATGGAGAATCTAGTCCAATCATAGCATATCCTGAGAAACCAAAATGAGAAAGAATCTAAGTAGTGTCCTCCCTGTAAAACTCCTTTTCAACTGCTGAACATGTGTGCTTTTAAGATCACCCAAATGTACCTGCGATTTCCATAAGAGAAGATTGTAGAGTACTGAGTACTATACTCAGTTCTTTTGTAAGCAGTTGTTTGGAGACAGACAAGTGGCTGGAGGTGGAGAGGACATTAGTTAGAAGATCTTTACTCTTTAGTTAATGATTCCTAGCTCACAAGTTCATGTGCTCATTAGTGAAAGCATCAGAAAATGCTGATAGTTGTATGCATTTATTTTTCTTAAAAAGGGCCATTGTATATACTATTTTCAGATCTGCTTTCATTGATGTACATTTTATTTCATGTCAAGAAATGTACTGTCCAATTCATTTAATAGCCATTTTTAGATTCAGCCATTCTCATATATACTACCTAACTACCTATTATTGAATATTTCAATTCATAACCAGTTCTCGTAAGTAGTATGAAAATGAACATTTTAGTTAGTATTTTCCTTAAACTTATAATTGATTATTTTTAACTACCTGAAGTTCACATTCCTCTACACATTCTTTTCACTGGCACATTATAAAACAAATGGTCTGGAAAAGAACTGATGGTAACATACAGTGCTCAACAATGCTATATAATATATGATGTATTATTTCTGGCATTGTTTCATAATACTTATTAATTTGTCTTTATAAATGCTAATGCCTTTGTAAATGTTAATGTTGTCTGTTACATTTGTTCTATGACCGTAAAACTAACACACATACACATGTAACTATGTATACATAGTTCATACATAAATATGTAATACAATCACATGCAAAGAATTAAAAAATGGTTTAAAAAAAGATTAGTATACTGAGATATACATTAATACTCTTAAATTTTTGTAACATTGACTTCATAGTTTTTGTGTAGTTTAATGATAAGTAAATGCTCCATATCCACGATGTCACTAATTTAGAAGAAAAATAGTTTCCCCATATTCAGGTCACTGAAACATCTTTGCTTTTCTTAAGGAATTTCTAGAGACATGTGTTGCCATCTACAACATCATCCCTATTACTGTGACCTCCATCTGCTTCTTCATCAAATGCCTTCTTACAAACTACTGCCCAAATGATTTACAGAAGTTCCACTTTCACGTCAGTCACTCCTGTCATTTTGAGAAAAGATGTCACCATTTCAATGCTGCCCTGTGCCTTTCATAATACACTGTTCATACTGCTGTTAGCAAGCAGATAAAGCCTTCTGTCCACATGGTTCACCACACCCTACAAACATAAAACTATATCTGGGGAAATATAACTCTGTTGGCAAGGTAATATTTGAACCTATAGGTTCAAATCATAATTTAAACCATAAACATTTTAGTCTATAGATTAAAAGTATAGTGTGTGTATAATATATTTATATATAAATGTAAGTGTGAAGCAAGCAGTCTTCCTTTTAAACAACCTTTCTTTCCTAAACTTGTACTGTACAAATAGTATCTAATTGATGTCTACTGTTTATACTTACCATCGGGAAACAGATGGTAGAAAATAGTTATTTCAAATCCTTAAAGAATAGTCTCATATGAAGTCACTTTCTCTAGCTCTGGCAATAAGGAGAGAGAGAGAGAGAGAGAGAGAGAGAGAGAGAGAGAGAGAGAGAGAGAGAACAAGCACACTTGGCAGGCAGTTATGGTTGTATATTGTCAAACAACTTCTACTTCTGTGAGACTTGAAATAAAAATACTATGGTGCACTCACAGAATGCTCTAGAAAATATGCAGAAGACACTCATAGGTGTCCATATCTGTAACTTGATGCTTACTACATGGGGTGAATATGATGATTAAATAAGGTAAATAAGAAAAACCAATAGCGTGTCAAATGTAGAATAGATATTCAATAAATACGAGTTAGTTTACTACTGATTATAATACTATAATTTTAATATCTTTTTGTTCTTCCCTGCTTTAAGACTACAAAGTATATATGTGCATGTTTGTGTGTGTATGTATGCCTATTATCATTTTCATATTCTTGGCAAAGTCCTTGGAAATATTTCATTTGAGTCAAACAATTTTTCAGGATATTTTTTCTTAAAATAATATTAGACATTATTTTGTTTGTTTTGGTTGAGGTTGCTTTCTTTTTTAAATGTTTTTGGCAATTTTATATGTAGATGTTATTCTGTTCCAAACCTGGGAAGAAAATATTCCATAACACTGCACAATTTACAAGACCACACAGTGATTTATCACATCCCCTCCCCTTCAGTTGAGCTTTTAATGGGGAAAACCCATCTATATTGCTGTGTCAAGAAATCACCACCTTTATCACATACCACAGACAGAAATGAACCATACAAAAGCAAATAACCCTCAGCTCCACTGCAGGAAGCTAGAGCCGAATTTGAGCTTTAGCAGATGCTCCAAATGTGTAGCTAGCTGCAGAGATCATGAAATATGTACACTAATGAGAAGTAACACAGTGAGTTTGTTGAGGATATTGTTTTAAACTCACTTTTTCAAAAATATTAAACATTTCCAACAATAAGCTGAAATCCACATGGCTCCACTAGGAATCCAGGGCATCCTTAGTTCTATGTCAACCTTACTTGGGTTCAGATATAACAAATAGCCCTATTATCTTGGTAAATTTTGTATATTTAATTAAAATACCAACTGATCTAATGTGTTTTTACATTTTAACAACTGAAACAAGTATGAGTTCTTTATGTATTTAAAGTCATAATCATAACAACAGATAGAGGTTGATACTAATAAACTTTGAAGATATAGTAACACCACATGAAAGGGAGAAAAAAAACAAAAGAATTCCAGTGAAATCTATTTGACATAGAGCTTGAATATATTTTATTGTCTCACTATCTATATTAGATGATTCATGGTCTATTATTACCCATTGTGTCTTAGTAAATACATGTAAAAACTGAGAAGGAAAGGTATGTTTCACAATCCACAAAAATCAATAAATGTACAGTATGGCTTAGATGCAAAACACTTTCTGCATACTTCAGGGAAGTCATATAATTTAAAAACAGTGAATCTCACCTTATACCTGTCAGATTGGCTAAGATAAAAGTCCCAGATGACAGCCTATGCTGGAGAGGTTGCGGAGCAAGGTGAACCATTGTTGGTGGGAGTGTAAGCTTGTTCAGCCACTCTGGAATGCAGTATGGCGGTTTCTCAAAAACTGGGAATCAATCTCCCCAAGGATCCAGGAATACCACTTCTGGGCATATACCCTAAAGATACACATTCGCACTCCAAAGGCATTAGCTCAACTATGTTCATAGCAGCATTATTTGTAATAGCAAGAACCTGGAATCAACCTAGATGCCCCTCAACTGAAGAATGGATTAACAAACCCTGGTACATCTACACAATGGAGTACTACTCAGCAGTAAGAAAAAAATGATATCCTAAAATTTGCAGCCAACTGGATGGATCTGGAGAATATCCTCCTGAGTGAGGTATCAGAAACCCAGAAAGATAAGCAGGGGATGTACTCACTCACTAGTGGACTTTAAACACAAAGCAAAGCATTCCCAAGCTGCAAACCACAAGCACTGAACAGCTTGGGACCTGAAACACCTTGGACTGGCACCTTGGAGCCCATTCCCTCCAGAGGAACACCTGACTCAGTCTTGATGTTGAGGTGAAGAAAGTGGATCTGCCTGGAGTAGATGCTGAACTAAGCCATATTGGGTCCTTGGGACCTCCTGCCCTTGCTGGGGAGGAGATAAGAAGATGGAGTGAAGAGAGAGTGACTGGGAAGGCTGGGAAGGGGAAGGGAGTTTGTACAAGGGGACACATGGATAAAAAATGAGACTTTATTCATAATAAAATAAAATAAAGTAAATGATCAAGAGGGGAAAAAAAAGAAAGATGAATTTGCTTTCTACCAATGGTTTGATGCAGAGGTAGAGAAATAGTCCCATTTCAGTTGTGTAACTATCAAAATATCTATTTATATAAATACATTTTCTTTAGGTAGCAGTCTCAGAACATTAACACTTACCTGCTTCATCATTTTTGTGTTCAAGCATCAGAAGTGAAATCTTTGAACTATGAACACACTTCTCCAGGACATTTTTCCTTCAGAACACTAAAGTTCGTTTTCTTTCTCTTGACGAGTGAGGGATTTATAAAGGCTTCAAGAAATTGTCTGTGATCTAGACTGAAACATACAGCATATTACACAGATTATTAATTTATATCAGGTGTAAATAATGATCTCAAACCAACCTGTGGAGGGAATCCATGACTGATGTTTAGTTTCACTGATGAAGTGAGGAGAATTTGGAAATGGTACTGGAGTAATGGAAGGTCCCTTACTATACTGAAACTGTTCTTTCTGGGCTGGTCAGTGGTGGCACATGCCTTTAATCCCTGCATTTGGGAGGCAGATGCAGGCTGATCTCTTGTGAGTCCCAAATGAGCCTGGTCTACAGAGAGAGTTCCAGGTTAGCCAGAGGTACAGAGAGAACACCCCCCACCCAAAAAAGATTAAGCTCCCTTACTGAATGTTAAGTGTGGCCATGTCCTCCAACTTTTCTGCACTCCAAAGAGGGAAAGACAACAGAATAGACAGGAAGGGTAAAAGAAAATAAAATCAATGAATGTCTTCATTCAGTTTTTTCTCTCAAATTATGGAACAATGTTACAAAAATTCTTTTCAGATAGAAAAATAAATTCCTAGTTGTAAATTTTAATACATTAATGCATATATACTTTAAGCACTTTGTCTGTCCCCTGGATATGGTTATTGAAGTTTGATGTTGATGCTGGTTATGGACAACCAACCACAGTTTACTCATTTGGAATTTATGAGTATTGTCATTTGCGTAAGTATCATGCAAGTGTAAGAGTTTGAGCAGTCACATAGACACCAAGCTTTACCACTAACTTAGAACCAAAAATAAGTCACATAATTTAATAAGCTAACTCCTTCTCTCTGGGAGCTCACAGAAGAAACAAAAACTCAGACTTACGACTTCAAAAATTTTTATAAACCTCAAACTTTTTTAAAGAATTTTTTAATTCATTTTACATACCAACTGCAGATCCCCCTCTCATCCATCCCTCTTCCTACTCCACCCCTGATGCCTACATCTCATCCATCCCCTCCTGCAAAAGGGTAAGGCCTCCCATGAGTAGTCAGCAAAGCCTGGTACATTCAGTTGAGAAAGGACCAAGTCACACCCCACCCCACCCCTGCCCCAGTCCTTGCATGAAGTCTGAGCAAGACTTCCCATCATAGGTAATGGGTTCCAAAGCCAGTTCATGCACCAGGGATAGATTCTTATCCCACTGGCAGGGGCCCCTTTAACAGACCAAGCTAGCCAAGCACCAAGCCCATCTCCAAGATTCTCTCCAGTCGAAGAGAAGGAAAAAGGATTTTATGAGCATGGGGACCAAGATCATAATGGGGAAATCTACAAAGACAATTGAACCAAGCTAGTGGGAATTCATGATCTTTAGACCAACAGCTGTGGAAACCGGACTAGACAATGTGCATAAGAGACACAGTTATGAAGTTTGGTGAAACTGTTTTTTGAAACCTTCCTTATAAGACAGGTCCGTATTTATTTGCTGGTGTGTGTGTCTGTGTGCGTGTAACTCCGTTGTAACCTGATGATATACTCCTACCATACAAACCATGAAAGAGTATTTGCCAAAGGGTATGAAAGTCACTGAGCTGATGACTGACTTCTCTTTTAATTAAAATTCTTCTTGTTTATGTATGTCATGATCTGCCTATATATGCAGAATTTTCATGAGCTTCTGAATAAATTGAGTATGTCATGATATTTCAGTGTTTAGTTGCTAGTAATAAAGCTATTTAAAAAACACAATTGAATTTTAATTTCCAGTCAGGAGATTTAAAGCTGACGTAATATTACTACTCCATTAAAGCCCTATTCAAAGTTCATTAAATCACCCTGTCAAGTTTTTCCTCCCTAGCATTCACTCCAAGATTACAAAGATGTTCTAGATCTGAGACTGGGAAAACTTGGCTTCATTTTATTGCTGAACTATACCAGTCTCTGATCTAAAATGTCTTTGGCCTTTTTTGTGTTTTGTAGTCAAGACATTTTGAAATATTTACAGTCCCATTAGATTATGAGTTAATTTGTCATTCTCAAACTTAGTCAGGGTATAAAATTTTTTATAAGTAAAACATTAAAATAATATTATCTTCCTTAGGCTTTATAACTGGTGACAAAATGCGTTGCTTTATTCCAATGTTGACAGCATTAGCTTTGACTGATAGAGTAAGGTGGTATTTGTTAGGTTCCTCATTGAGAAGGAAGTATTTTGATTTGTACACAAAAAAGTTATCTGAATGAGCCACTCAGATATCTAAGAAGAATGAAGTCCTGAATGACAAGGGCATGGCCATGTCAAGCACTGATGCTTCAGACCAGCGGGAGTGGCAAATCTTTCTTTGGGTAAAGTTCATAGGGATGGCTACCTTCCTCTGAACTGACTGTGAATGTTGACAGTGTTTCCTGCAAGATGTTTAGAGCCTGAAGTTTGCTCCCCTACAGAAACTGCTCTTCCTAACATTAGCTAAAGCTGCCTCTGTTTAATAGTTGATAACCCTCCTTATTCAGCTGTATTTAATAACTCCACCCCCATCCCCACCCCAGTTCAACTGTTTACAATAAGCATGCTGGGCTGCTAAGCTGCTATGGCTTTCCCATTGATCTTAGCTTGTCTTTGTGTCTGTGTGTTTGTCTTTGCATCAATTCCTCAAGCCCCAAATAGCTCAATCCTTAGAACCAGGCATACTGTGGCAGACAAGGAAAGAAGTAAAAGGAGGATATGCAAATGGGTCAGCCTATATGCAGGCCCTAAAGTAGGAATCACTGCTCTAGTTTTATTGGATTGAAAAAAGGTATTTGTCAGAGCTTAAATTTAGTATTGAAATTTAGTATTGTATACTTGCTTACCTATTTAAAATACTGGAAACACACATGAAAAGAAGCATGAAAGCATAAGTCCATCATATAAAGAAACTAATGATCCAAGAATATTCTAGTAAGCACACACGCACATTGTCTAAGAATTGAGTGCGGAACACTTAGGAGCTTTCAGGTGATACTCTAACTTGAATTTCTAAAGCACTGGTTCAGTTTCTGTGCTAGAAGATACTGTCTAGAAAAGAAGGCACACATGCAGGGTGACCAAGTAGGACAGTAAAGCAATGATCAGATCAAGGTAGTAACAGTGGAAATGTTCCTATTTTGACTGTACTTTGGAGGTATAACTAGAGGGATTTTCTCAGTAGTTAGGATAAAGAGAAGGTGATTTCCAGTCTCAGAGACTATACAGAAAGGAAAGTGACCATGAACAGAGATGGAGGACACCATGTGTAGAGCATAATTATTTCAATCATTGACTTCATTAGTGCATGCTAATTACCAAAGCAATGAGTTTCATGAGTTTACTCATCATGCATATATATTTCTCATGCATTTGTATGTATATATATATAATGTATGTTGATCATAAATATTTTTGTGCAATTTCTTCTTTAAAATAAAAGGAATTTTAGTATATTACCTACAAAAATAACTAGATAGGTCATATCTGGGTAGAAAGTTAGAAATTGAGTTCTTCCTGTGCTCTGTTAAAACTGTGTGTGGATTCCACTTGAATGAAAGGTCCACTAGAATTGGAATGTCTAGAATTCAGGAGAGAGAACCAGGTTGAAGAGATAAATCTGGGAATTTTACAAATGTGGCTGGTATTCAGAGAGTAGGAATTTAGCTCAGTGGTAGAACTGTTGCCCAGAATATGCAAGACCCAGGGTTTGATACCCAGTATAGAGAGGAAAAAACAATGTAAATTGAGTTGAAATTTATTTCCCACACTCTTTTTAGTAGTCATATGATTAGTCTATTTGGTTATACTTCTTCCTTTTCTCAATGCATCTTTCATCTTGACAACATTTTTTTTTTATAAAACAAAACACTTATTTTTTCCTGTTATTTTGTCTTTAAAGCTTAGCCATAGCTTAAAAAACACACGCTGATTTAATATAGAGATTCATAACCAGGCCAAGATTTATTCTTGTTTTACTAATAAAATCTTGAAATGCCAAATCCAAAGGTCAGCTCTTCTGCTCAGTGTCCATTATGGCCCTGTGGGAAATCTGTTTCCTCTTCCATAATGCCTCAGAACTTCTGTGTGTTTGGCCATGCTGCTGAGGCCATCACCTCTATTTTGACTGTTGTATATTTGAAGTGCTGTGAGTCCCAACTGAAATGTTCTCTGAAACTCAAAATCTTGCTGTTCAAAGTCTTCATGTAAGATCTGCAAAATAAAACAAAAACATATATATTTGTGAAATGATATGTAAAAAAATATAGCATTAATACAACTGATTTATATGTAAAGTTGGTGTCCTATAAGCTTTACAGTGTCATATGTGGCTTTTGATCCATGTCTTGTCAATGTATAAACAGTGCTGAGTTAGAGCTATGACTGGTAATTACACACATGTTACTCATATTTTGTCTGTTGGCTGATAGATTCTGAGTTTCTAAAAAAAAATTTTTTTCTTGAGTTCTCTTTCTAGAATATATAAAATTATGAGATGGTCAACCACAAGTAACTGAAAATTTATTTACTTCTGTTGATGTTGCTCAAAATGCATTAAAGCATCAAAAGAAAAATCACCTATATCGCATCCAGATATTGAATGTAGAAAAATCAACTAGAGATTTAAGATATACAATTCAGAACCAATGTACTTCCTTCCCCATAATCAGCCATAATTTTAGCTGATTATATGTAATTTTTGAAGTAAAAGTTATAATTTTTAAAGGAATTCCAGGTTTCCTGAAAAACTTTCAAAGAATAAAAATAAGACTGAGATTATTAGTTTATTCTTTACATTCTCATACCTCCAATACCCTCTACAAAGTTAGAAATAAATTTAAAATATTCACTGAGCAGTGAGACAAGATCAATGTCCATAAAACAAGTAATCCAATGCATCACAATGTAATAGATAAACCAGCAAAATGTTTCCAGAATCTCTGTGCCTGTGAGAAACAAGATGCTAATGTGATAGATGCCACATCATTTACTACAGGGACCATGTGCAGAGAGCCACCTCTGAAGTAAAGCAAAGAACAGTCTGCAAAATCAGAATGCATTGACAGTCTACTTCAACCAAGAGGACTGTTCTAATGACCATATTGTGTGTCTAGACAGAAATATCCTGCAGAGAAGAAGAATAATACCCCGAGATATGTTAATTTGATGTAAATCTCCTCTTGACCTTCAGAAACCTGCCTTTATGGTTCTCTCAACAGGGTTCTCGCTTGTTATTTGATCTCTTGAGTGTTCTGCCCTTTAGAAAAGGAGTATTATGGTACAACTTCTTTCCCATTATAAATGAATGGCCACTATCTGAACTATAAATCATTGTCATATATGAATAATAAGGATAAATATCTTTTATTCTCATGTTTTAAAACATTAAGATGATGCCTGAATATGAGATTAAAGAAAATTCGTGCAAATAAATAATTAGAATATTCTACATTATTGTAGTCCATTGCCTTGCATGCCTATTAATATTCCATATCAGCTTTTATTAACTAATTATGAAGATTTATTATATAACTAATGACAGCTTCAAAATCATTTAACTCTTTATGTAAAGAGTTATGTATATTCACAGTGTAATTAATTTCAATGAGAATAGGTGTAGGATCAATAATATTGAACTCATTCATATGCACAACCATATTATTTACCTCCTGCTTTGGCTGGCTAATGTGAACAGAAGGGCAGGAGGATAAGGTTGTCCTATTACCTTGACATATAAACATGTGCTTGAAGGGGAGTGTTTTGTGTTTTCCTCATTAAGTACATCTGGCCTCTGTAGGAAGGATAATGATACTCAAAGTTCAATTTAATCCTAAAAACCTGTCCTTTCCCCTAGGTGGCTGAGCCAAAATGAAATGTACTTTCAGAACTTCCCCTGTTGCTAAATAGCTTGCTCAACAGTTAATAGCTTGAGGTTTAAGAGTTTTGTTTGGTATTAGGCACTGGTGCCAATGATTCAGACATGGAACATCCGCATATAACCCATGGATATTTGAGCCAGATTCTTTCTGCACAGAAGATATTCTGAGAGCAATTTAGACAATTTTGGAAGGACTTTGACTCTTCTTGGACACTTTTAATGTCACTGCTATCAAGCATAGTAAACTATAACCAAGTGGTCTGCCTCTGAGCTTGAAGTCTGAGAGTAGACTTTAACTAGAACTCATTGTGTGTTCATTTGCATACTAAGTTCAGGTTCATTGATGACCCAGACCCATTATCCTTTCAATTAGAAGATTATGGGTCTAAAAGGTTTTTTTATTGATTATACTACATTATTACGTATATTGAATTGAAAACCAAACTTTTGGATTCAAGAAAATGCGAAAAGTGGTATAATATCATCTGTTACTTAAGATATATGCATAATACCTTATAATTACTTCACATGTCCCCAGAAGTTAATTAAATTTCCCAAATATATTACTTAATGGTAAAGTTAGAATTAAACTGAAAAGTAGGCTTCTTAAATTCCAGTCACAATCTTTCCATACATAGTCTTAAATAAGCTTGTTAAGTATAAGACTGGGGTTATAGTTCAATGGTTGTATGTTTGCCCCTCACGTGTAAGACCCAAGGCTTGAGTTCCAACATTGCAGGAAAAGAAAGAGCATATTAAGTATTAAATGAGAACACACAGAGAATCAAAAACACTTGTAGGTAATTGAACATGCTTGAATGTTTCAATGAAATGAAGATGAATCTTGGGACTTTTAAAGAAAGACAGCTAGTCATCCTGTATTAGAGGCAACACATTTAATTCTGATCTCTGATAGAAAGACATAGAGCAGATGTAAGTCAAATATAAATGCTGCTAAAAGAAGTGTTTCGATCTGCTGTATGCACAAGAAACCCTGGCATCTACTAGCCAGATGCATTACTAAAATTTAATGGGACACAGTAATGTTTAGGGAGAAGTTGAGTAGTACGTTTCTGCAACAGTATGTGCTTTTGAGATGCAAACAGGTAATAATAAAGCTCTTTTGTTTCCAAGATACAGCATTAGTAAACATAGAGAAGAGAGGGTAATTATGTCACACATTTTAAGTTAACCCAAGGTTTCTATTGTCTTACAGAAAGAAATTCTTGTTGTAGAATGTACCTCACACTTTTGGACAATATTTTAAAGGGTTTGGTTTACTTTTAGCTTATTGGTTTTGTCCTGCTATTTATTTTCATTTTAATGTCTTTCTCTGTGTGTGTGTGTCCTTCTCTCTGTCTCTTTCTCTATATGCATGTGTGTGCCCACACATGCATGTGCACACACTCACACATACACACAGGTGTTTGGACACACTCACCCATGTGCACAGTGACGTTGACTATATTTGTCTATCGCTCTCCACTTGTTTTTTTGAGACAGAATTACTCACTGAACCCAAAGCTCACAAATTCATTTAGCAAGCTAGTCAGCAAGCCTTTGACATCCCCCTGTTTCTACCTCCAACACTAAGATTACAGATACTCACTGCCATATCAATCTTTAGATTTTATGGGAGACCTTATCTCAGGTCCTCATGTTTATGCAAACACTGAGTCATCTCTCCAGATCATGTTTCCTCTGTTGTTGCTTTAATACATAAACTTGTTATCTAATAATTACACGCACAATGGCATTTCTTAAAACCTTTAAAATATGAATAGACTAAAGTACAGAATAAAATCCAGTTTGAAACTAGGCTAGATAATAATATAACAAAGTAAGAGTGCAACATGACCTGCACACATTGGTATTTATTGACCTAAACTAACTTTGCTAAAATGTATGATTTTATTTTTGAGTTCTGTCTCATTTATATTGATAGATCTTCAAAGGAAATGCATTTGGTGAACTCCTTCTCATGTCCTTTATTTTGAATGGTTTTGTGTGAACATTAAAAAAATTAAATAAACTTTCAGTTTTTTTCTTGGTTTCCAGTTGGTATACAGTATTTAAATCTAAGAGGTTGTGAGACTTCTTCTTCTTCTTCTTCTTCTTCTTCTTCTTCTTCTTCTTCTCCTCCTCCTCCTCCTCCTCCTCCTCCTCCTCCTCCTCCTTATTTTTGAGGATTTTAGTCCTATGAGGGGCTTGGATGAGAGCTAAGCCAGGAGCTACATTGTGCATATTGTGCATGATCTCATAGAGTCCATACAACACACCAATGAGGTTATTATTCTCATTTCCAACTTGATAGATAAGAAAACCAAGCCCCAGGGAGGTTAAATAAATTGCGAGACCTAACCAGACTGTTAATGACAAAGCAGGGATTCAAATAAAGATTGTCCAACTCCTGAGCCCAGTTTCTCTCTACAGTTTGTAATACATTAACAAGAATCCCCCAAGTGCCAAGAACGCTATATGTTAAAGAACTCAGGGCAATTCACAGGAGAAATACCCAGGGTACCAGAAGGCTCAGAAGGAGCCTGGTTGCTTCTTCAAGCAGACCAAATAAGCCATTGTGTTTGCTCTGCATGATCCCTAGGTTTATCAAATAAAGCAGTGTCTATGTACAACTTTCAAGGGAATGCTGCTCTATGAAAAAACTTTCCAAAAGAGCAATAATTTAAGATAGACAGAATTCACTTGGAAGATGGTCAGTTTTCTGTCATTGGTCTTAGTTTTAGGCTGTGTAATCATTTGATAATCTATTACTAGAGAACAATTACATGGAAAACTCACAGCTTAATAAATTTTCCCTTTCTTTATTCTGGCAATGGTCAGATGAATAAAGTGAAATTAGACTAAATATCAAGAGAGTGATTGATTGTCTAAATTAGAACTCAAAGCTAAAAATAGTTTTGCCATGGTTTTCTGTTACATTCATTTCTTTTACATTACTTTTGTCTAAGTGTCTAAACAGGACTGGAAATGTATGCATTTTGTCTCTCTCTCTCTCTCTCTCTCTCTGTGTGTGTGTGTGTGTGTGTGTGTGTGTGTGTGTGTGTGTGTGTGTGTGTGTGTTCTGTTTTAGAATATCTAATTATACATCCAATTTAAGCAAATGGAGCAGCTGGGATCAACTTTAACATGGTACAAATCTCATTCTTCAAGTTAAGTGTTTAAAAGAATCCTATTGACTTACAATGTATCCCCACTTTCTCCAACTATATTAGCTGCAGCTCGTGTTGATGTGACACACACATGACAGAAAGAGCATAAGAGGGAGGGGTTTTTTTTGGCTCACAGTTCAGAGGAAACCAATTATCATAAGGGGAAGAAAGGGCTGCTGTAGTGGGACAGTCCACAATGGGGAAAGGTACACTGGTGGATTCTTAAGTAGCACCAACAGGCAACGGTGAGAACAGAATGTTCTTTGAGGCCAGCTCCTCCCAATCTATATCCACCAAGAAGATCCCAACCTGAAAGGTATCACAGTCTTTCCCAATAGCACAGCTCACCAGGAGTCAAGTGTTTACAAACAGGAATCTGTAGTAGATATTTCACATTCAAACCTTAACTGCCAGAAAAGCAAGAAAGTGTTTCTAAATGTGAACATGTTTACACATCATCAGCTTGGTATTTTAAAAAGACATTTTGTTTGAAGGAACACTTTAGTTTGCCAATTATGACTTTATTTATGAGTTTGGATCACCTGTTTAAGGCATGGGTACTTTAAGTTAGCATAAGACTGATTTTAAATAACAGTTGTGAAAGAATTGACAGATTCTTAACCAGAAATGCATACCTATGTAGAATTTTAAAAAATCAGATATTTGCATTCATTTATATCTTGCCATTTGTATTTATTGGATTCATAAACAAAGAAATATATTTGTTCAGTCAGCTTACCCTTTGGTTTTTCTCTGTCTACAAACTGAAGAAATTGGCCAGAAATCTCTTGTTAGTTTTAAACAGGTATGTAAAATGTGCTGCCGTATTAACCCACAGAGAGAATTCAGAAATATTTTTAAGTAAATGTATTTAAAATAGTGTTTTAAAAATAATCTTCTGTGGTTTGTAAGTCATGCCCCATAAGCAAGCCTAATGCTTGAGCCCCAGATTCTATTTACCACTCAGCACAGTGCAGATACTTTCCAGATCTTTCTCTCTTGCCCTGACCTTTTATACTCTCCCTTGTTACAGATTTCTTTCTGTTTATGGAACATCTTTACTTAGATGTTCTTCCATCACTTAAATCTAAACACGGTGGGGAAAGGAATTCATTATCTCTTCTTGGCCCTAGTGTTCTGCTACAGTTGTTCCCTGGTGTGCTAGGTAGGAAGCCTAGACTTCACCTCCTGTTCCCAATCACCAGCTTCTCCAGGCCAACATTGCTTCTGCAATACTGACTCCTATTCAGAGAGACCCCATTCTGTTGTAGAAGATTTTCGGCCTTGTTTGGGCCAGAGGTTCGGACTTTGTCTGTGACGGCTTTTGTCTCTCAATGAAATGAATCAGACACTTATATTAATTTTATATTGTTTGGCCTATGTCTTAAGCACATTACCAGCTAGTTCTTTTATCTTAATTTAACCCATTTCTAGTATTCTATCTGCCACGTGCCCTGGCCCATGGCTCACCTGTATGCCTTACATGATGCAGGGATCTGATAGTGACTGGCTAACTCCACCCTCCTTCTACCTGTCTGTCTTCTGATCCTCCATCCACTTCTATGGTGCTCCATATAGGCCAAAACAGCTCCTTTATTTACAGGATATAGAAAACATTTCCACTACACTGTTCTGTGTCTGAATTCTTCCATTCTTGACCTGATCTAAGCAACACTTTGGTCTGCCTCTCTCTGTAGGTCCTGCTTCTGATCCTGCCTGTGTTTGAATTAGTTCATGGGCGCTATGCAGACTCATAGAATATTTTTATTCTAATGCCATTTAATAACAAAAGAAATTTATTTCTTAAGTCTATTGTAATAGTTTGATATGCCATTATAATTGTTTTTATTATTAATATTTAATATTTAAATATAAATTTTCTCTCAAATTAGATTTGGAGTTAAATTAACATTGGAATTAGGCCCTTTCCATTATTTTTCCTCTCTCTTTCTCTCTCTCTTTCTGTGTGCGTGTGAGAGAGAGAGAGAGAGAGTGAGAGAGAGAAAGAGAGAGAAGAGAGGGATAGTTATTTTTAATAGATAGAAGCTACTTGGATGCATCACTCAGTCACGCTGTCTAAGCTATAAATACAGGTTGAATATATTTGTAACCCTTTAAAAATCATTTCTGCTTCTAAAAGTAAGGAGACTAAAAGAAGTTGAGTACTTCAAAGTACCAACCTTTGGGTGTGGCCTTGGTCACTCCATCTAAACCTTCCTCAATATTTTAGGATGAAATCATCATCCCCATTTAAAGATGAGAATAAGGCCTTGGGAAATGAAGGCCCTGCACTGTTGAGTTCTGGCTCTGAAGCTTCAGTTCTGCTTGCTTGCTCTGTAATCTGTATTCATGGTTCCTAAATTAATAGCATTTCCAGACTAGAGCAACAGTAACAACTTAGCAAAGTTTTAAATGTTCTAAGTAGTAAGTAAAAACCCAGCCTCCCCTTTGTTACACATAAATAACCGATGCTGGGTCACTAACATGAACTGCCTCTTATATACATGACAAGCACTGTCATATGCCATGTTTCACATTCCACAGGACAGGATGGTCCAGAAGGAAGAACAATGTTACAAAATAATGATGTTGTGTTTGGATCTCAAAAGCTCACTCCTTAGAAATGTGCATATTTGCTTGTTAGTTAATAGTATGTGTTACTTTAAAGAGCATGCGGCTGATGGGCATTCTCTCATATTAATTATTTTATTTATCAGACCTGTTCCATAAAAACCTTGTTAGAAATACTTAGAATGTTTATTTTTCAACTAAATAAAGCTAACAGATTTTGCTCCAAGACCACACACCATATAAAACAGACTTGTGTCTGGGCTGCTTTTGTCAACGGACTTCAAATGGACATATCAGATAATTTGTGATACCACAGAGTAAGATCTCTTTGGAATTTAGATTTATGTAAATGGCAAAGAAAAACATATGTGTTAATTTTTAGTCATTCCTTTCTGCCAATTATCTGTCTTCCAGGATGCCTTTAATAAATAATTACAGTGCATGGAAAATACCTTCTTCTGCTCCTTTTAGAATAATACTGATTCTTTGTTTTGAAACTAATTTTGTGGGAACCTGACATTTTTGAAATGAACAAAGGCAATTGTTCAAAGTATTTTAATTTTAACGTGAATTTATTGTCTGTGGCTTTACATTTATTATATAATCTTTATAGGGATATACAAATAAATGTATTTAAAAATAAGAGTCCTCCAAAGATGACTAAGTGGCATAATAGGAAGTAAAAGGAGAATACAACTGAAGAAGAAAGGAAAGAAGATGATGAGGAGGTAGGAGAGAAGGAAGAGGTAAGGAAGTAAAGAAGGAAGGGACATGGGGGCGGGGCAGGGGGGGGTGAGGAAAAGTAACAAAATGCCCAAAAGAACTTGCAGCTTACATGACAGTCACTGATAGCAAGTCTTGTGTGTTTCAGTTCGTTATCTTGGCATCCTGAAACACTTCTAAGGGCCTTCCTCCTTCTTGGGCTTACACAGTATTATCGAGAGTTAAGATGCTCGCTCCTATCAAGCTCTTGGAGTAATTAGTTGTGAACTGGCAGCTGCATCCGAGTGACAGGTCTAGGCATAGGATAGTCTTGACACCAGAGCGTGCTATCATCTGGGGCCAGCAGGTCAGAGGTAATGAGCAGTGCCCACTAGCAGTCCCCTGTACTGTGTCTGGAGTCTCTGGTCAGTACACTCCTGTCTCCAAGGTTATCTTGAGTTTGGTTTTCAGAAACACAAATGCAACTGAAAATGTTTCTAGGTCATGATAAAAAAGATTCCCGTCTGCATCTCTTCCAGCCTATCTACCATCATTTACGATTCCAATGATGTATTCCTCTTTCAGCTTGTCAATGAAAAGTGTTCACAGAGACAAAGTCCACAATAATGTTTTTAGCGTGTTTAATAGAGTCTGGTTAAGTAAACATCCTCCACAAAACCAGTGCAAGAGCCTAAAATAAACAGAGCTACTGTGCCAAGTTCATAATGACTTACACATTTAGCACTCTGTCCCTCTTCTGAGCACGAGCATTAAAACCAGATTTGTGTACTTAATGTAATTGTTCTAAACCTTGGCTGTCCAGTTACTCTGGACCCTGGACATAATTGAGTTCCTCCTTTTTTCCCTTTTCCCCTCAGCTTTGTGAAAGTTAGATTTTGCTCCCAAACACTTATCTCAAGGTAGCTAGTGATAATTTTGTGTTAACAAGGTAGAGCAGTAGATAGATTTTTGTTAGAAATTTACAGGTTCATACAGAGTCAGCTACAGCTTGCAAAGACATATGCTTGCTTAAATTTTCTAAGTCAAGTAATTTTTGGAAGAATATGAGGATTTTCATATTCCAAGTTAGAAGGGAATCATGGCTAATTTCTTAAAAGGATAGTAAAATGGACAAAAACATATATATGTATATGTATATATATGTATATTTTGAGACACCTCTTCTTTGTGTAAAAGTCTTGCTGATCTCAAATTCACTAGAACAGCCTGACTCTGCCTCCCAATTATGGGATTAAAGGTATGTGCCAGCAACACCCTGCCAAAACATGTTAACGTAAAAGCATAATCCTAGAAAAATATGTGAGTTTTAGAAAGAGATTACTAGAGATTGCCTTCTCTCAAAATCTCTCCTTTCTCATCATCACAGTATTAGCGTGTTTTGGTAAGAAATTGAGAGATTACTTTTAAAATTGGGGCTGTTGATCATATAATTGATTGACAATTATCTATGTGGTAGTTTATTTCTCATAGTGCTTAAGTTTACCAACATATTACCCTTTCCTATCGTTATTCATATTTATACAAATACTTTGTTGACTTGAAATTGAATTTTTACTCCTGAATGAACCTCAGCAGTCTGTTCTTGTTTCGATAGACGCCCATTAAGCTTGATACTCGTGAGTGATTGATGAGGAATGTGGAATTGAGGGACTGTCCTCCTGGGTCAGGGTTGAGTTTTATTTTGTTTAACAACACCATTAGTGAACTGAAACAAGGAAGTGAGGAGCATGGGAAGGATCTCTTCAGATGAGATGTAAAGATGAGCCCTGCATTCTTAGGTGAGAATTTTAAAACAGCTCTGCAGAAGTGGCAGAAACTGGTAGCAGAGAAGAAGAAATGTAGTTCTAGATAAGAGTTCCTTAAACTGGCACCAGAGGAGCCTTCTCAATGCAAGACCCAGGGGAACAGGACTCGGCCAATGAAAACAGTATACAGCCGGTCAAGCCCATTACAATCCCAAAGAACATAGTGTGCTGTGACAATAAATTCTATGTAAAGTTGTCATTTCTTCCATCCACCAGCAACCTTAAAGACACTGCAGCCTGATATAGTGTAGAGATGAAATCATGAGGTTGAGACCCAGCCCTAGAATTGTGTGGTCTTGGAGAAAGCACTTAATGCTCTGGTTCTCTTGCTTTGCTACAGAAAAGAAAGACAACTGCATCTCGTGCTGCATAGGATGTTGTTGTTTGGTTTGGGTTGTTGTTGTTTGGTCTTTATTCCTTGGGAGGCTCAGCACCCGGAACAAATCATGCATGGAGTCTTGCTCTTAATTACAAATGGCCAGCCTTAGCTTCATTTATTTCTAGGCAGGTTTTATTAACTTTAAATTACCTCCTCTATCTTTTGCCTCTGGGCTTTTCCTTTTCTATTCCTGTACACACTTCTTTGTTTCTTACTCTGGGGCTTGCTGGGTAGCTGGGTAGCTGGTACCTGGAGTACTCCTCCTTCTCTGGCTACTCATTTTTCCTTCCCACATTTCTCCTTCTTTATATTCTCTCTGCCTGCCAGACTTGCCTGTCCTTTCTACTGCCTTGCTATTGGCCATTGGAAACATTGTTAGACCATCTGGTGCCTTAAATAAGCAAAGTAACACATCTTCACAGAGTTAAACAAATACAACATAAGCAAAAGTAACACACCTTAAAATAATATTCTTTAACAATAGGATTTTCTCAACAGTGAGTGAATTTGGTGGCATTAGAAATCATAACTTACTCATCATTTTATTTCTGGTATTTGTTGTGATGCACAGCACATGTCAGATACTAAATAAGGATGTTTGAAAACCATATTTATTTATTTACTTGTTTAGTTTATTTACATGTATGTATGCTTATGTACTTAATATTTTCACAGAAGCATGGTCTACAATTATAAAATTTACCCATTTTAGGTGCAAAAGCCAAGCACCTGTCAGTAAATTTGGTGCTGTATTATATACAGTAATCTAATTATAGCACATGCCCTTTGCTCCAGAACATACCATGCTCCTTTGAAGTCATTTCTCACTGCCTGCTCCAATTTGAATTACTAAAATAATGTTATTGAAATATCCATTGCTCCCAGACCCCAGTTTATAAATGGCAAACAATTCTGTTTTGTTTATATGTCACTAAATGAAAGTGAGTGCTGAAGGAGATTGATTGTATATAACTATTTCTAAACCAGCCTGGTAAACAGCTGAGCATTCAAATATGTTTTAAGTGGATGTTCACCACTTTCATGAAACACAATCCTTCCAAAGAGTTTGATGTTTAAAATCACTGGGCACACAATTACAAACAAAATGTACCCTCCTAACAGTAATGTGAACACTAGGAGTTTAGAGTCTTTATTTCTTTTTCTCTTCACTTTAATCCACTAATCTTTCCTATCTAATTAGGCTCAGGTCTCAGCAAGCATACATCTTTTTAAATTTGGTTAAATTCTACTTGAAGTAATAAAAAAATTTCTTTTAATGTTTGTTTTAGCAAAGATCAGCTTTGTTAGCACAGTCTAACAGTTCATTTGCTCTATGAATTTAGTTTCTGAAGTTCTTTCCCTTGAATTTTCTGAGCTGGCCAATAAATAATTTCATTGATCCTGAACACTATAGCCTCATTCTGCCACTCCCAGCCCCTAACAATACAACTACTCTATTTAAAAACCCTTCATGACTTCTAGTAGCCCTCACAATGGAGTCCAAAATCCCTAGCATGCATTCAGAATAATTATTTTTCTTCTCTCTTTACTTACTAAACCATGTTTCTGGCCAGCCTATTAGAAATGCTATACATCGTCTGGTCTCAAAGCTTGCCAAGTATAGTCCATAATCTTTACTCACCTTTGCCTGGGCTGTTGTTCTTGGTGTGATGGTATCCCCTTTCCTCTTCACTTAGATATTAATCTGTTATTTGAAAAATAACTAAATGCTTCTGTGGTCCTCTATCACAATTATTGCTTTTTCAATTTGTGCTCACTGAATGTGGTATTTCTAAACTAAAAGAGTTCATGGGAGGATGTGGACTATTTTGAAGATAATTATATATTCTTAGGACCTTGCATAGCATCTGGAACATTGTTGGAGATTAATAAAGAATATATAGATTTGTGAATGGTTGAGGGAATCTATGGAATTCTGCTTTTGAAGATCATTGAACCCAGAATGACTCAAACATCTGGATAAGACATAAGATTCCATCCCTCCAGCAGAAGTGAGCTTATCTTGAATGTTTGTGTTCCACCTTTTTAAAAAGAGAGGCATACTAATTAAAACATTTAAACCTTCTAGTAAGAATAAGAATCAGTTTGAATGGGGCAAGATATTTGCAGACCTTGTCTTGGAAGTCTGGTTTCTGATGGCAATTAGACATCTTCATCATCTTTTTATAGGCATCGAATCTATACAGCTTCAAGGAATTGAAAGATTAGCTTTTGTGATTCATCAGTTTTCAGATGAAGACCATTTTAGCTCAAATCTCCATTCATAGATTTTGCTTCTGTCTTGTATGTTAAGGGATCAAGACAATCTTACCCCTGATCAATGTTCTGATGAAGGTTGTTCTGGAAATGTCTTTTTACTGCACAAGGTTGAGAAGACACAGAACTCTCCCACAGGCAGACTGGTTTCTTTGGAAAGCACTGGCCCCTGGGACCCACTTGCAGTAGGATGTTTCTGCCACGCTATATTTTGCAACTTCGTGTCTAGGAGCTTTGGTTGTAATGGAAAGCCTCATCTGTCACCAAGTGAAAGGTCTGGAATTCACATCTGCTGGTACTCCCCTCCCCCACACCAGCATCATATGTATCAATTGTGTAATTTTGAAGGCTTTAATAAAAGCTAAGGGAATGTGACATGGCTTTGCAGCATAGTGCAGGGTTTACATTAGCCTGAGGACGTCACAGAAAAGGCTAAAATATATTCTTGCAAATCGGTTTCCCATGAAAATAGTAATCTTAACTTCAATCTAGAATTATTTTCAGGACACTTTGGCATTCCTAAAGCATCAAATATTACAGTTGAAATTAAAATACTTTCAAGATTTTTTTTCTGTGCATTGAAATTAAGAATTTAATTCAAAGCAAAACTTACAACAGCAATAAATACAAAAGAACTCAGCCACAAATTCCTTCAGTTTGATTGTAAGATCCTTCCCAACAAGGGTTCAAGCATCTGTCACTGCCCACTTTGTTACTTTAAGTAAAAATAGCCAACATGACAAATGAACTGTGTCTCTCAGACATGAAACATTGCCAGCTGTGAGTATCTTGGTGAACTTTTATTGCTCTTACTTTTATGTTAATCATAACAAGTCACCATGTTTGCAGTATCCTAAAACAAAAGACTCATGAAAGCTTCATTTAAAAATAATATTAGTCTATAGGAAACCCTTTTACTTGAAAGGAAAGAATGGCAATCCTTTGATGGATCTATGAATTTTGTCCTCAAGACAAAAGCAATCCAGAAATCCACTAGGTGACAGATTCCTGCAGAGTTGAGTTTTTCTCCCCTCCTGGAATTCAGCAATTGGCTTTCATACTTCAAGCTTCCATTGGCTCTAAGGAGAAAATGCAAATAATTAACCCTGAAGTAAGAAGTATTTCACCTCAGACTCCTCCTGCTGGGTTAACAGAAGTCTCACAGAAAGAGAGTGCTTTGGGAGTGTCTCACTAGGTGTCATTATTGATTAGTGACACCTATTCTCTTCGGAAAGCCTTTGGAAATGTACAGCTTCAAGGGGGTTGGATAATTAGAGATGAAGTTTTCAGTTGCTTTTTGTCCAAATTTGTTAACTGAGCTGTTAAGTGATGAGATGCCCATTAGAAGACTTCCCTGCGAAGCCTCCCTGTTACTCACCCTCAGTAGCCAGCCATTCTCCTCCATGACTCAACTATACCACTTTATGTTTTAAATGACTCCTTGTCAGTTTTCATCACAACACTGCCAGGGGCACAGTGTCATTTCTCGACTTGACCTGTCACTAGAATCAGCACCAGTTAATTAGAATGATTGGTAGCTACTTATCCTTAAGTAACCCAATTATCCAGCTCCCCCAATGTTGATCTCACCTACTTTAATTTTAAATAGCCCACTGGTTGTGTAGCATAGCATGACACAAATGATTCAGAATATCCAAAAATATATCAGATTTTAAAACCTCATGTAATATTTATAAATGAAGTAGTTATAAGTTTTTTTGTCTTTGAAGGTAAGATCTGACATTTAGCAAAGTCTATTGTGTTAAAAACTAGAAATCAATCCTGTTTCCTTGAGGCAGGTTTCAGACATTCTCCATCTTTCTGATTATGCAGGGGATGTGACATATGCTAAGCACACACCAAGGGATTCTGCACACACCAATGGATTCTGTGCATACCAATGGAGATCAGGTATTAGATGGCATAAAGTATGGGTGTCATAGAGAGGAACCAGATAACATATTTTATTCTTGGTAGCTTGTAAGAAAACATTCTTGGTTCCTAATTACCAATCCAGGCCATTCTTGGTGGTTACAAAACTACAGCAAAAGAGAGATAGAAATGAAAATCTTATATGGTCCCTGAAATTTTTTCTACACAAGAAGCTTGCTTTCAAAATATGGTTTCTTCAGTCTTCAGTGTGGGATATTTGTGTCTTCCTCTAATTATTCAGGAAATCTAGTCTCTCCAGTGTCTTCTAACACAAGCTGATTCTAGTGACTGCCTTCCTACTATCATGAACATGTTCTAAGCTTGGTGTCTTCTCCATAAATGATACTAAAAAATTCAGCTACTGCTTCTCTTTCCTCTCTAGTTGAGAAAAACACTGACTCCTTACCACAGAAATATGACCTTAGCACATGCACACACCTGGGATTCATAGAGGAATAACATCTGAGACATATAGCATTCACATCTTAAAACCTACTGTAGCAAAGATCTCCTTTCCCAGTGATTGCAATTAGGTTGGAGTATCATCCCTAAGCTAAAGAAAAATCTGTGAGAAATATTATGGATAAAAAAGATCATTATCTGCAAAAATAGTGAACTTGACCTGAGGCTTTGTGCAAACATGTCACATTTTATCCTGAAGAAACGGCATCTTCAGGACAATGTTTGCAAATAAATTAAGAACATCAATAGCCAGCCAAGAAAAGGGAGAACAGAGATAAGTGAATAAATATTAAGTGATCTATAGCCAAACCTCCTACTTACCAAAAGCTGGCATCACAGCCTTCTGGGAAGATGTTTGGAAGCAACTTATAGCTCAATATGGGATACTACAAGGAGGTAGATCTTAAGACTTCCTACTGAGGAATTCCAAAACAAAGTTCATTCTTGGGTCCTAGAAAGTCTCCCAACATTCATTCACCTAGATGAATATAAAAAAAAAAAAAAAAAAAAAAAACTTCATAGTATGAGAAACCAGGGCCTCTTTGGTTATACAGTACTGTCCTAACTGACCTGCCATCCCCACATTCAGCCTGGCCTTTGTAAATGGATTGTTGTGGATCCGTATCAGGAAGAAAGAGGATATACACAGCAGATTTTTGTACCTCATTTAGTTTTTGTGTTAGAATCTCTGTGTGGATTCTGAGAAAAGCTGAGTTCACTTAATTATTGGGTTAAAAATTTGAGTCTCTATTTTGACAATATGGAGTGCCATTTTTGTTCATGGCAAAGCTTCTCTTTGATTTCCACCCTTTGCCTTGGCACACTGCTGAACTCTGGGTGACATAGATCCAATATTGGAAAGAATGGAGTTTGTTATTTCTGCTAAGCTCCTTGATGTCTTAAAGATCTTGGCATCCAGAGAAAATACCCTGTCATTTGTTATTGTTATACTCCTTTATTCTTTTAGTTTTTTGAGTGCTGTGTTTATTTTAAGGACAAGGACAAAATATTGGGATTTGGTAGAATATCCTGACAATAGAAAGCATATGCAGAACATAAAAATCCTGGATTCAGGCTCTGACTCCTTCTCCTTCTCCCAACTCAAAGCCAGGGTAGATGCAGGAAGACAAAAGGCAACCATGCAGTGGAGAGAGGAAGAAGAGAAACATAATGTCAGCAGGCCTGCTCTACAATGCCCTTCATAGTCACCGTCACATTTTCTTAAAGACAACAGTCTTTACATTAAGTTTCAGAAACTGAGCCCACTGTACAATTACTGAGATTGAGGGTCCAGGTCAGTCCGAACTACATAGCAAGTATGAAGAGGCCATGACTTAAAAAAAAATCATATAAACTTCCTAACTTTCTGTAGTGTTCTTACTTAGAAATAAAATAGTACAACTTTTACACACTCTTGGGTCCTTATAGCCTCTGCTTAAGGCCTTTAACCATCTCTTAGTGTTTGCTCCTATGAGATGTCCTCCTGGTAAAAGGTTGTGTTAACTCACTTATCTTAGGACATATGTATTGATGGTGGCTCATTCAACCTGATCTTCCAAGTTACCCTAGGCACAGGACCATTTATGACCTAATTCGACGTACATCCTCATGGCCTATTGTTGTGGAGAGTTCTGTGTGTAAAGGATGGGAGTTGGGGGAGGTTTCAGGTGGACAGAGATTCTGTATTTGCCTATCTTGGTCAATTTTCAAAAATGCCACCTTTCCAAGTTTGATAATTTGTACTTTTCATTGCTTTCCAAAATCAATGGTACTTATTCTTTATTATGTGTGTATAATTTGGTTTTTCTTTTCTAAGAAAATTTTCAAATGGCATAAAATTCAGCATCATCATGTTTATATGATATAACTGTATAGACAGTTGAGAAGCACATGTAGCCAAGGTGACCAGACAGTGCTGCTGGTGCCTACACTGCTGTTTACTTTCTGTTAAATGCTAGAGAAGCTCAACTCCAGCCTGTTGGGATTGTTTCCAAAGGCTTCTACATACATCATGAGAGTAGCTCTTGGGGTTTATGCTTAGAAACACTTCTTATCATTTTCTTTTGGCTCTATTAATGCATAAGTGGAAAAAATACTACCTGTAAGCCTCCATTAACATCTGTCAAGGCTCGAAGGCCAACAGTCTTGGTTGAGACATGCCATGTTTAGCCCAGAAAAATCTTAACTTAAAATAGTGACTAAAGGATTTCATTTTGATAACTCTTTGTCACTAGCAGAAACATATGGAAGGGTAGTAAGGATAATCAATATAGAAATTTAGCTACAAATTCTCTGCTAGTATAGATTTCAAAATAGGACCTAGAATTGCCTAGTAGGCAAATCTCTGAGCCTGTTTCGGAGGGGATATCTAGTCTAGGTTATTCTGTAAGTGAGTCTATGGGAGATTTTTGAGAGCAGGTTAACTGAGATTAATTGACCCAGCCTAAATGTAGGCAGACCATTACATGGGCTATAATCCCAGAACTGAAATGAAAGGAGATATTAAGTTGAATGCCAACATTTCTTGTCTTCATCTTCCTACTTGTGGATGAAATGTGAGCAGCCACACTCCTGCCTCCATGTTCTCCATTCCATACTGGTTTGCATTCTCAAAGCTTAGCGTAAAGAAATCCTTTTTCTGTATGCTGGTTTTGCTAGGAATTTTATTATAGAGACAAGAAAATGACTGCTATGCATGCCAAACATGTTCTGAGGACATCCATAAGATTGGGTCTACTTTGAATTAACTGACTTCTTTGCCTGTGTATCTCATCTGGGAATCTACAGGTTCTACTTTATTTATTATTTCTCTCATCAAATCGGTGCCTTTGTCTTGCTCAGAGGTGTCTGAAACTTAATTAGTAAGTACAGGAATGGGAAAAGTCAAAGTAGATTCTCTTTGTAGAAGCACATGACTAATATATTGCTAACACCCTGAATTCAATACTAAAAGTCAGAAACAAGAATAGATTTCTTTGATGTGATTTTTTTCAAAGCATGGAAAGTAAATGGTTAAAAATCATCCACCAAATATGTTTGACATATTTTAATATGTAACCAAAATTGGAATTATTATGACTTAGTTTTGTCCTCACAGTGTTCTAAGAAATGTTATGACTCCAAATAAAATAATTAATCCCTTAGAAGTCATCATGACATTTATGCAAAAGCCAAGAATGTGCCCAGAATATTGCATCACTGGATAGCAGCAAATGCCTGCCCAGTGCTTTTCAGCTGTGAATTTATTGAATCCTCTCTAGTAATGTAACCTGCTTTCATCTTGTGTAGTTTCAAGAGGAGATCATGGCCCACACACTCAAGTTTTTTTTTAATTGATCAAGGGAGGTTTTTTATTGAACTGGTTGGCAAAAAAGCACCTTTTTAGTCATCCTGGCATCTGAAGAATTTTGTATTTATTTTATAAAGACTACTGATTACATGTATTCTGAGGGAGAAGTCAGCTATGTTTAAAAGTAACCAATCTAAATTGAATGAACTACTTTTATTAACTAAGTCAATTCTTTTATTACCTAAATTAATACAACCTGACTATTTGTGGTTGTCCGTGGGTTTCACATTCAGCATTGTAAGAAATAACTATGAGTATAGATTGTAATGATTGCTCCTTCTTGTCCATAGCAGAATAATTTTCTGGTTAAGAGAAGGAGTTAGCTACGTCATTCATTTTGCTCTCATACACCACAATGATCGAATGACTGAAGTTATTGTCAAATAACATTTATTGCCTACTAGTTATGTTCTGGGCAGGATATAAATCTTAGGTTCTGCAGACAGGTTTTTTTACTTTATTTATTTTACTTATTTAATTAGAGATGGGGGAGTCTATCCTTAGGAACAGAACTTGTATAAACAAAAAAGGAGAGAGAAGCAGGGCTAAGCAGGTAAAGAAGGTAAATCTTGGTGAAGGTGTCACGGCCCAGGGCTAACCACAAAAGGAGCTGTGGCTCTGCCATCATCTTTTGGAAAGTCATATTTTTGTGACCCTATATCCAAGAAGCTGTCCAATAAAGGGAGCAAAATCTTAAGGAAAAACACTGTCGTTCACTAAGGGCAATTCATAGACTGTATAGCCCTGAGTGCTCAGCTGTCAACAATCTCTGCAGCTGGAGTGATGAGCACAAAAACCAGTATTCATTATAGTACATCATCTCATTTCACTAGTGTTGTGCTTTGAATGTGGGGCAGGTTAGGGTCTGCGTCATCTGCTTTCTGTTCAGTTTCATGGTGCAAATACTCTTGGCAGGCAATTAATTACAGGTTACCAATTTGATGAAAGTGATCCTGAAGTTGAGAAGAAATTCATTCACCCAGTTTTCTTACAGAGTATGAGTAGGCTCTATCCTAGCACTATTTGAGTCTTTGCAAAGTCTTCATTAAAAATAGTATTAATAGCATTTGTGAAATTCTTATTCAGTTCATCCATCTACAGTTTCAAGTCACAAGGTCACTATAAACTTTGCTGTGCGAAAAATCAGCCAAACTAAAACAAAGCCAAATTAAAATTCACATTGGCATTAAGACCAACCTGTCTGCATTCCATTTTCACTTCTATGTGTAAATCTGGGTAAAACTATACTTTTAAATTTGTATTCAAGTACAGAGTTTGGCAGAGGATACAGTGATTTACATTAACTGAAACATTTAGACTGAATGATATGAAACTTTATGAATCAAATTGGCCCATGCCTTTTGTACTCTAACCCTGCTGTTTAGGGGGTTCTGAATGTTTGAGACTACACGAAATTTCACAAATGCAGGTGCTCATGTTAAAATCTTCAATAAAAATCTATTTAAAGATTCTCCCAAACTGCAAATGTAGACTTGCCAGCAGACCAAGAAAACAAAACCATTATCAGCTGTGCTTGGAATTTCATGAACTGTGGTTCATTGGTCCCCGGGCCACTGTTACTATTTTGTAAACCATCACTATTATATAAAAAAACATTTTGTGAATATTACTGTGTAACTAAAATGTGGCATAATGAGAACATTGAGAGTTTATGGAAAGATTCATTGGAATTATGAGTGCATGTCCTCGGGCAAGCTCCAACTAACTCTGACTCCTGGGTTCTCAGTGAGAAAGCAAGATCTCTTTTGCAGGTTGTTGACAAGTTCAAATCGTGTACCAGATTGCTTATTGAAAAAGCCTATAGCAAATTCCAATCCTTGTTATTATGCAGGAAGCTAAGCATTTGATTCTAAACATAGAACTTCTAGTGGACTAAAGTAATCATATTTATGGAAAGGAAATAATTTAGTTAAATTCATGATGGTTTAATCACTTAAGGAATTCTTGACACGTTTGTTATCTCTTAGATCCAGGGATATGTTTAAGAATTCTGGCCCCATAAGGTGGTCAGACAACCCTGATGTCCTAAGAAGGGAAATGAGGTTCATCGGTGCCTAATTGGTTGCAGTGCTGTGTTTTGTCTTAGTTCAGTCCGTGCCCACAGGCGATTGACTGACTCTCAGCTGCTGTAATTGACTGGGATTCAGCTACCTTCTTTGAGTGTATGATCCTGAATTAGACTTTCAGTCCTGCACACACCAAATGGCAGTTTGCTGGGTTTGAAGGTATTCTCAGTCCACATTTAGTTTTATTTAATTTATTCTCTGGAATTGTCTTTAAATGTGGATAAATTATTTTCATGTCTAGTAGAAGGATGAGTTGAATCTATAAAGATGCAGGGGCTTGTTCCCTATAGACTGACAAAAAATGAATTTTAATAGATGTTTAACATGGAACTCATTAAAATTCTATAGCAGCAAGCCACAAGTGGAGCATGGACAATAATGAGCGGCCAATACAAAACAAAACATCCCAGAAAAATCAGATGCTGGACAAAGTATATGAATGACCATCATGGCACTTGTGAACAATGTTTAGCAAGTCTGCCCTTTTTTCAGAACCAACATTGGAACTATATTAAAACGACAAGCAGACCATATCCACTTGTTTTATTGAAACTAACCTCTTTCCTATGTAAAATAACACAGTATTGTGTTCCTGATAAACCCCAGGCTGCAGATACAGGCCATTCACTGGGAGATCTTATTAAGCAAACAATTCAAAGAGCGGCTTTGCTTTTGTCCCAGGCCTGATACTGACAGATGCTAACCTTGCCAGCAAGACTCCTCTTTTGTATACTTGTGATGGGGAAGGCGGTTTTCTTTCTCTTTTGTAGGTAGCTTGGGAGAGGATTGACAGAGACACCAGAGTGGACTTTGCCCCAGTGTTAGGGTACTTGTAAATGCTCTTAAAGCAGCGAGACTTTTCTATTCCTTTCCTTTCTCCAGGTTTGCACTGTTTTGGCTAGTATGGGAGTCATACTTTATATCCTTACAAAAGGCTTCTAGACGTTTTTATGAGGCTTGAAGAGAAATGTTATTTAACTTTATTTTATTGGCAGATTTCCATGCATACTGTGACTGCTTCTATTGTTAACTGATGAGAGAGAGAGAGAGAGAGAGAGAGAGAGAGAGAGAGAGAGAGAGAGAGAAGACTAAATTTTCACTCATATGGGAAACACTGTCTGGTTAAAAAATAATGCAAAGACTCTTCACCTTTACAAACAGTATCAATATGTTCTATGTATGATAGAAGAAATTTAATGATATTTAGTAATGATATTTACATTGTATTTTTTCTATCAAAATAAAGTGGATATTGTCTTGCTATTTCTAAAATAAATATTACAATTGAATTACCATACTTTACTAATCTCTAGAATAATTCCAAATAGAAGACTATTCTGCTAAAATTCAAGTCAAGAATATTTTGGCCTGTTGATAGTTTATGAAATGATGTGTTAGATTTATTAACAAATACTTATAATTTGTATGTAAAAATTTTTAAGCAATTTATACCATGAGAAATTGCTATACTATTTAAATATTTTAAAATAGATGGACATATTTATTTTAGAGTTAAAATTTACTAGGAAAGGCAAAACTTTACATTTTAATTTTTTGAGCTATGTGGGTGTTCTCATTTAATGAAAGCATATTTTAAATATCTCATGATTCATTCTCCATAGACTATATGTGAGTGATGATCTAAGTGAGAGATTGAAAACGAAAGTTTTGGCAAAATCCCAATTCCTCCCAGGGTGACAAGTGGAGTATTGTATGTTAGAAGGGAGTTCGAAACCTGAAACTGTTCTCCACCTGTTTGGGAATGGCGAGTTAACTACTTACCCTTCCAAGTTACCACATAGAAAAATCAAGTAAATGGAGAAGGTGCCCGTGACTGCCCAGGAGTCCCCAGTACCTGCCATGGAGACATGTAAGCACTGTATTAAATTCTCCTGATTACTGTATTATTAAAACAATAATTTAGGGTTTAGGCTTTATTTTATATTATTTTTGTGCATATGAATCCATAGACTATTTCACTCATGGAAACAGACTTCTTATTTTGTTTAATTATTTATTTTTTAGGTGGAAGACTGAGAGATTACAAAATCAGTGTTTTACTTTTGGACTGGGAATGGGCAAACCTGGACATTTCACTTTAGCTGCTTATAGGAGAAATTATTTCTGATGTTCAACATTAGTAGTAATGTTAGTAAGTCCTTTCTAACACTTGTAAATTATTCAATTAATTATCAGCACAAATTGTTTTAGATATCAAGTCAAATGAATAACTAATTTGTCATTCAGTTAAACTGGTAGGGTCCATGAGCATAATTGAACTAATTACAGTACTTATACTATGAATGTTTTATATTAATAGTAATAGGAATATAATAGCAAACCTAAATTGATAATCTTGGCTCCTGCTCTAATCCATTCACATTCTAAACTTGCTCTTTATTTATAAACAGGCACAAGTGTGCCGGTGAGGTTACTACAGACATTAAATGAAAATCAGGGAGTTAATATCTTATAGTGGTTGGCACAGAATGGGAATATGACATGAGATATATTTATACAGATCAAGCATGCAAAGTTAGAAAATCTGAAATTTCAGTGCTCTGGAAGTTTTTCCTGTTTATTTGTTTGTCCAGTGGCCAGAAATATCAACCATGATCTTATGTGACAGGTTGAAGTCAAAACATGTCCATACCAAAGAAGTTGTACAAAATTACACCAACAGGCTCTGTGCTTAAAGGGTATATGAATTTCATGTTAGTCTTGTATTCCAGCCCCAATTGCATCTCTGCAAATATTTCAAAATTGCAAAATACTGAAATTTGAACTATTTCTGGTCCCAAGCCTTTCTAGTAAGGTTTATTTATCCTGTGATAGAAACTAGAAAGCATTATGTTATAGAATCCTAGAAAATGAGTCAACCCTAACAATCTGGTTATCTCAAGTCAAAAGAAAATCTTTAAAATAACCTACCATGTTGGTGGCTTAAAGGTCACCGTGCTGGATCAGCTTCCATATGCTTTTTCCTGTATTTCTCTTTGTAAAAGTGATCTACCAGAACAACTTAAGGGAAACCATCATACAACTTTAATACATCAATGAGACAAAAGAGCAAATACAAAGATCCTAAGAAGCAGGTAAATGTGTGGTTGTTACACTGTGTTGATGAAGAGTAGACAATCCTAGACAAACATGAGTGGAAGATGAGAAGGTCTGGAGTAGCAAAACAGTGGGGAAGAATCCCCTGAGGGATGGTGGTTCACATTCTTGGCATCTCTGTGGCTTCCAAGATAAGGGTATTCCTTTCCTCTGGGTTTAGGAATGAAGGCTTTATGAACAACATCAGAAGGACTGATAATGTCTTTATAGGCTTGCTTCAGAGCAGGAGGGCAGGAAAAGAGCTGAGGACGTTCTTATTTCTTCTGTTCTCTCGTATAATAACAATCCAAGCCATGTTTTGAACGTCATCAAAACATGGAGTTCACTGTATTTTGACACCCCATATCCCCCCGACCTGGCTCTCCTTATGCACACATGGCAGAATAGAGAAGGTCAAGGGTAATTTACATTTAGAATGTGTATTATTAATGATTTAGTGGATGAGTCCTTGGCTTTAGTATACTAGTTTAATTCTCTATAAGAGAAAAGAGCCTGTATTTGCTTTCTCTGAAAAGAATGGGGTGAATAAAATATAGAGCAGGAGGATTGCTTTTTTTTTTTTTTTTATTTTGAGAGAACTGCTGTCATGTGGCAGATTTGAATAGAATCAAATCTCCATCAATGCAGGAAGCCACAGGGGCAGGCTGGTGACGGAGCCTGCCTTTCTGTCTTTGCCTGGTCCCAGCTGAATTTTATTATGTGAGCGAAATGCAAACTTTTGGGTTGGATCCAAATTTTCTATTTTTGTGAGGAAAAATGTTTTATTACCCTTCTTCTCCCCTATTATTTTCATGTGAATGATTGCTTTATTTGCACACATGAAGACATTAGCTTTTGAATTTTCACTCTTTTTGCCTATTGTCCAATTTATTTTCTGTGTTATATTTTGATGCTATTGTAAATTACAGTCTGTCAATATCTATATCGATGTTAGTATATACAAATAACAGTCTTTACTATTTTTCTAGATAGCATGCAAAATAAATGGCTTTTCCATGACACTATTATACATATGTCATTGCAGATTTTTCCTATTCCCTCTGCCTCATTCATTCTATCTCACCTCTTGTTTTTCTCTGTCTTTTCTATAAATTGTTTCTCTTCTGCTTTCCTGTGTGTGTGTGTGTGTGTGTGTGTGTGTGTGTGTGTGTGTGTGTGCATTTAAATCTAGATTCTACATATGCAATAAAGCATGCAGTGGTTGTTGTTTTGAATCCTGGTTATTTTGCTGAATACAACGTTCTCTGGTTATATCCATATTCCTGTAAGTGAAGTAATTCTATTACTAGGTTTTACAAATATTTTAGAATCAATCAGCAAATAATGTACTCCATCTTTTTGATTTCCCACAAACAGCAAGACAATCAGAGGAACTACCAATCTAGATACACGAGAAGGCTTGCTAAATCTGCGGAATTTTCAAGGGCAGTCCTAAATTCGGCTCAACCAGTTTGCTATTATTCCAAATCAGTGAGACTAGAAATACATGTGCTCATTTTTGTTGCTTTTCTAAAGTTCTTCTCTAGACTTTATCTTCAAGAAATAATGATTTTGTCATGTAAACTCCTATTTGGTCTGCTAAATAAAATAATCAAAAAAGAGACTGTTGGGGAAGTCTCTTTTATTAGACTTAATTAATTAGGAAGGGATAAAATCAATTATTGTTTTCATATCATTTGATTCAATTATCTTTTCTGCATGTCTGTCATTTTTCTCTAGCTTTAACAGAGAAGTCTCAATCCTCCTCTTATTCCAAATATTAACATGCAACACAGATTAAAAACAAAAGCCCCATATGGCTCATCTGTCTTTTGAAGATGCTGCGAAGTTTTACTTTGTTTTTTTCTTTTTTCTCATTTTTATGTGCATGTGTGTTTTGACTACACTCATGTCTGAGTACACATTCAAGCCCAGTCCCTGTGGAAGTCAGAAAGAGGCATCTGATCCCTTGGACCTGGAGTTAGAGATGGTTTTGAGCCACCATTTGGGTGCTGAAAACTGAACCTGAGTCTTCTGTAAAAGCAATCAATGCTCTTAACTGCCAAGTCATCTCTTCCCCATTTTAACTTTTAGTGAATGTTCTGAGATTATATGGACCTGTAGATATATAGGGAAAGGCCAATTTGCAGAGAAATAACAGTTCTATCCACTTCGTGTGAGATATTTGTCATTGTTTGGCAACATTAAATAAAACCATGGTTCAAAAATATTCCTTTCGTACTGTAAAACTGCATGATTTCTAAAGGCTGGTGGTAATTAAATAGTTGTTTTTAGGTAGATTGAGATAGAAGCAAAGTGATCAAGAACATAACTGGAGGACATTGCTGTCCCATAGTCTATCTTCTTTTTTACTTCATTCGAGGCCCATCAGATTATTTTCAGATATTTTCTGGTCAGATTTGTATGTATGTGTGTGTATGTGTGTGTGTGTGTGTGTGTGTGTGTTATAGGACAGTATGTGAAAGCATCAGGACATGTACACTCTGATGTCTTCTTCTATAGGTTTTACTCTTTAACAGTATCTCTCGGTGAAATAAAGCTTTCCCTTTCCCTGGAGATTGGCTGTCCAGTGAGCTCCCAGACTCACTTACCTCTACTCTTACTATAGAGGTTATGGCACACACATCTATATTTAAATTTTTATACAAATTATTGTGATTCAGATTCATGTCTTCATGCTTGTAGAGCCAGCTTTTACCAACCAAGCCATCTCTCTGATCCCTCCTGGTCAAATATCAGTGCACAAGGCGAGTTTGTAGCTTTTTTAAATTACCTGTCAGTGTTTTGACAACAGTTCCCTGTTGGTCCGAGGATGACCACAATCTATTTGGAAAGAACATAATATGGAAGTGTGGAAAGATGCAGGATTCTGTTCTAGGAAGTGAAAATAAAGGGAGATGGCAAATGCTGATCTGGAGAGATTCTTGACTGAAGATGAATCACAATGCTGAAGCTTGGCAGTCTTCCTGCTCAAGAGGAGGGATTTGGCAAAGAGGAATACAGATGTTCCTCACTTAGAATGAGGTTATGTCCTGATAAACTCATTGAGAATATCTGAATGTATTTCATGCTCCTAACATACTGAGAAGCATAGCTTAGTCAAGCCTAACTTAATCCTACTCAGAACACTTACACAGTTAGCAAAATTATCTGGCTAAACAATCACAGCCTGTTTTATAATGAAGAGTGAAATATCTCATGCAATTTATTCACTGCTACTGTTCAAAAAAAAAAAACATTAGCAATACAGTACATTGTGGGCTAACAGTCCTTTACCCCAACCGCTTACTTGGAGCTGAAGCTTATTCATTCACTGCCAGAGCTTAGCACTGGGACTTTGAACCCTGGAAAAGGTCAAAATTTTCAGTGCCTTTCACAGAAAGTATATGGCTTTTGCACTATTATAAAGTGAGTTGAACTATCAAAAGCAAGGATTATCTACCTTATCAAGATAATTACCATTTATCTCAGATCTGTAAGTCGATAGGGTGGTCCTGGAGTTATAGGTGGCCTTTACAACCATTTAACCTGACTGTCTTAGTCACAACACTATTGCTGTGAAGAGACAGCATGACCACAGCCACTCTTATTAGAGAAGTCTATTAATTATTGTTTCAGATGCTTAGTCCATTATCATCATGGTGGGGAGTGTGGTTGCAGGCATGGTAGGCATGCTGCCTGTAAAAGTTGAGCGTTACATCCTGATCTTTAGGAAAAGAGAGAGAGTCTGAGCCTGACTGACATGGGCTTTTGAAATCTTAAAGGCCACCTCTAATGACTCACTTCCTCCAACATGTTGATACTTCTTAATTCTTTTCAAATAGTGTCATTTTCTGATGACTAAACACTCAAATAAATGAGCCTTTGGGGACCATTTTTATTGAAACCACCACACCTACTGATATAGGACCTATCACAGTCATGGCTTCTTAGCAGGTATTTAGAAAGGATACTGCCTCAGTTCTAGTTCTGTGATAAAATTCCCTGACAAAACCGTTAAGGGAACAAAGGCTTTCTGTTAACTCAGAATTCTAGGTTATCATCTATCATAGTAGAGTCTCAGTTACAAAAGCTCAGAGTACTTGTCATATTATGTCTACAAATAGATACCTGTAGCTCAAATCTACCTCATTTAAACCAACTAAGAAAATTCCTTCTAGGCACAAATGCAGGCCAACCTAATCTAGACAATTTCTCATTGAACTTTATTCCCCACATGGATGTACGTTGCGTCAAACTGTTACTCAAAATTAATTGTCACAGTTACCATATTTATACATTTAGTCAAATTCTTTTCCACTATGACTGTCCATTACAATGTGGCTGCCATACTGTGATCTATCCTTCACTATGCTCCTACTTTGGCTCTCTGTACCAAACTCATTGACAACTAACTGACTTTATCTTAATTATAACCCCTTTTCCTGTCTCCAAGCTCCTTCCAATTCCCCCTTCCTCCCTGAATTTCCTGGTTGCTTCAGAAAACATGTTCTTTTCTTCAAGGTCTGCATTGTGGTAATATTAGCCGTAAGATATGAGCTGTAAGTCTATTATGTTGGAGATCCTATGTGTTCTGGTCATTCATATTCCTTCTTTGAGTTATTAGCTAAGTTAAAAAGTCAGAATTATATGCTATACATTTGTTTTTCTCCCATAGCTGCTAGTACATGGCTGCCAAAAAATTGTTCAATAGCTATATCATGATTGTATCTTAAAAGGAAGCCCACCATGGCCAAGAAATGCTGGTTATGAAGAAGAGCTGGCTTCAGTCATGGAAGGGATTTGATGGGTTAAAATAAACTGGCTTATTGGTGCCACACAATGTGGGAGCATATGAGTTTCATTCACTGTTTGTCCAGAATGGGCCAAGTAGTGACCTGGTATATCACCTTCTCCTTATCAGTGACATACTCTAGTGCCTCCATTGAGAAAGATTTTAACTTCCTGGTTAAAGCAAAGCACAGACAATTTCAGCGTTAGATTACATCAACTAACAGGACAGGCGATATTTGATATCCATTTGAGTTAGGTTTTAATGGGTAAAGTAAACCCTTTTGCCAATGGGGAATACTTTAATAAATTCACATTCAGTCTGACACACAAAGTTGGAAGATGGGAAACTTGAGTATGGGTTTTGAAAGGTTTCAAGTTCATTTTATAAAATTATCAATGGTTTGCACTTAGTGTAGAATGTTACTAAAAGAAATTGTAGTCGACTCTAAATGCAAACCTAGATAATGTTAGAAGTTACTGAGTTCTTTTATTCCATTCAAAATTAGTTTTTGCCCAAATACTTTCCCTATAAGAAAACCCTTTTTTGTAGACAGCCTTTTCTGTGTGACAAGCCTACGGATAGTTTAGTATATAATCATGGCAAACAGAAACCTCACAAGCAGCTAATTTTAGCTTTAACCCTCTATATTAAACATATTTAAATCACTCTGGTTTTGAGTGATACATCCACAATTTTAATTAGGGCAGTAAGAACTGGATCTTACCACTTCTAAGTTCAGCAGCCACTCAAAATTAAAGATCCTTAAAATCTTTAGCCTACATTTTCTGATTATCTGCTTTTCTATGACTAAAAAACAATGGGTAATATGAATACTTTAACCAGTTTGCCAACATTTAAAAAGTGGTATCACTGCCAAAGAAGGCATCATTTTCCATTTCTTGGGTCTTCTCTCAGATCAGATGGTGGTTCATAGATGGCTCTCTTTCCAACAGACAAGTGTACAGCCAACTGTTCAGAGATTTAAGTTCATATTTAGAGTGGAATTATAGCCTTCACTTGGAAGACAGTGCTTAAGTGGGTCTTTGGAAGAAGCTAATGTTGTGCTAAAGACTGATGCTAGTGCAGATGATTTTCTTACACCTCCTAGTTTCCATGAGGCAGCTAGCTTCCTGTCCCCTCTGCTCTACTTCTTGCTTTCTTCAAATTGCAATGTTTTTGTTTTGGGGCCCAATGCTGCCTTTAAACAAAAATAGATGAGAAAAGAGTTACATGTTCTCTTTTATAGACAGGCTAGGCCATGAGTTTAGTGGATGACATGTTCAGAGCTGTGCTTGGAACACTGCAGATCCAGCTTTCTGCCAGTCTTCCCCCTCCTTCTCCATGTTGTTGAATGAATGGATACAGATGTCACAGCGAAGAGTTCTAGTTGATGGCATAGAGATGTTTTCTCCTGGATAGTCATTCAGACGGGAGGAAAAAATTGTTCTCATCAGAAGCTTCTTTGAGAAAGCTACAAAAGAAAGATTCTATATTTTGTATAACCTTGTTATATTTAGTCTCTGATATACTTCTTCATATTGATGTCTTACATAACAGTATCAGTTAGTAGAGAATAAACAATAAGCCACAGATTGAGCAATGAAAATGTGAAGGGCTGAGGATGAGGTGTGCATATGTTTTTTTACTGTATTCCCTGCATGTAGAATATTGATCTGAGAAAGAATAAAGGCAATGAGCAGATGAGTGGATGAAGGAATAAGTGATTGAATGAATAGGTCAACCATCTTTAAGACATCGCTTGTCTCTTCTTGTTCAAATACTGTAATTCTTATTTTTGTTGCATTTCTTCACTGGCTCATACATCTAATGAAACACTGATTTATGTTTCACTTTTGGCTTATAAGATGTGGTTTCTCAAGATGTTCCCTTTGAGAAGAGCATGGGTGTTTTGTAGGCACATTAGATTTCCAAGTGTTAACACTTTCTTAAGCATAGTCACTAATTAATTAGATATTTCCCATCTTTGTCCTTCCCTTTTTTATTTTTCTAGAAGCAAATTGATTATTTTTAATCATTCTAAGTAGAGAACGTGGTAGAGGCATGTGGGTGAGCCCAATGAGAGAGCCCTTGCTTACTTTGCACAAGTTACCAGGTTTAAATCTTAGAACTCAAAAAAAAAAAAAAATTAGAAAAGAAAAAGGCAACTAAGACCTTATGACACAAACAATAATATATAAAATTGCTTAGAAGTTAATGATGCTTTGGAGAAACTGACTTTAAAGAGAATGTAAGAAAATAAACTTTCTTAACTGAGCTTTGGTTTTCTTTAGAGTCCATGCTTCCCCATGGAATCTATAACATTTGAAGGAAGTCAGTTCTGTCCCATGTCCATAGGTGTGTGTGTGTGTGTGTGTGTGTGTGTGTGTGTGTGTGTGTGTGTACTCACACCTGACACCTGTGCTCTAACTACCATATTCCTCTTTAGGTAAATGTTTCAAATTTTCTCGGCAAAGATAGCTTTAAGAATTTTTAAAGATAACATATCAAAAGAGAAGTTGTTTTCTTAGGACTTCTGAAAACTTCTAAGATATCTTTTCTAGAAAGCTTTTATTCTACAACTATGGACTATTTTGTCCTCTAAAAAAACATATGTTGGAGTCATTGTTGTTTTGTTTTTTATTAATATCTATCCATCTGTCTGTCTATCTATCATCACTCATCTATTATTATGTGTGGCTTAATAATGTTTTATTGCTGTGATAAGATAAAGTGTCCAAGAAAGAGTTTACTGGGGGCTTACAGGTTCAGAGTGAGTCCATGACCATCATGGCAAGGAACATGGCAACAGGCAGGCAGACATGGCAATGAAGCAGCAGCTGAGTGCTTATATATGCTCTACCAAGCTTTAGGGAGATAGCAAGAGCTATCAGAATGGCATGGAATTATGAAACTTCAAATTCAGCTCCCAGTGATACCTTTCTTCTAATAAGTTCTTAATCCTTCCTGAACAATTCTACCAACTGGTAATCAAACATTCTATATATGAGGCTATGGGGATCATTCTCATTCCATCCAGTGCAGTGTGTGAGGCAATGTGTATGGCAGGGCTTTAGTATGGATACCTCGTGGGAGATAGTCCTCTCTTTCCACCATGAGAGTCTGATGGATTGAATTCAGGCTTGGGGACCAACATCAGTACCTACTAAATCATCTTGACTTCTTGAAGTCATTCTTGGTTGTCATAGTTTGCAGGATGCTAAGTGGAAACTAAAGATGATAATGAATGTAGCTTGGTCTGTGGTCTGCCTATAAAATAATTACTCAAAGGTGTAATATAAATTACAAACTGTTTGGTCTATGGCTCAGGCTTACTACTAAATTGCTCTTGCATCTTAAATTAACCCATTTCTACTAATCTACGTATTGTTACATGGCTGGTAGCTTACCAGTACTTTCACATGATGCTTCTTGGTTAGCTGAGGTCCTGTCTCCCAGACTCTGCCCTTCTTATGTCTTTCTGCTTGGATTTCCCACCTGGATGTAAACTGTTTTGCCATAGGCCAAAACAGCTTCTCATTAACCAAAGGTAGCATCAGTATTCACAGTACACAGAAAGACCATCCCACAGCAGATAAGCTTTCTACAAGACAAAGGCAGGCCCTTCCACATAATCAAATTACTCAGCCTGATTTCATTGGTATCAAGGATGAGAATCCTTGATTGCATATGAAAAGGGATGCATCAGCATTCATTCTGCTGTGGTCCCTCCCTCTACAAAACAGCTGCAGAAAAATCGTTCTAGGATAGACCCCAACACTGTGGATCACCAAAAGAAGAGAAGTAGTGGCTGGGTGTGCTTCATCTAGAGGATGAAGCAACTAATGTTGAAGCTGATCTTGGCTTTGGACTTTATGTCATCAAGTTGAAATCCTTCTTAATTGCTATGCTTATTTGAGCTAAAATAGATTTAGTAACTATAAAACATGTCTTGAGTTACACAACTGATATGTATTTCTTTATGAAATACTAGGACTTTGGTTCCCAAGTTTGCTTGGCTTTTTTTTTTCAAACCCCAAACTAGCTTTTCATTCAGTTTCAGTAATCAAACCTGCATATCTAATTTCCAATTTTCTACAATAATTGTAATATAGTTCTCTGAATTATTTATTATATATTTTAAATGTATCTTTGTTAATTTTGTTAAGCTAAGTAGGAATGATAAAGTGACATCAGGATATCAAAAAATTAAAAAAATATTCTTAAATTAAATAAATTCCAAAAATGCATTAGTACTAACATGATTAATATTAAGCTGGTTTTCTGAATATTATATTTAAAAATTGTATATCCTCTGAGTCAGTATAGAGACCAAAATGCTGTTATGTTACAAAAGTAATTTTTTTTAAATTCAATGTTTATCTCATTGACTTCATGTACAGAAATTAATTTCTCAAGGAAAACTGAGGTGAAAGAAGGTAAGTTTCTATATAATATATATTTTATATAACAAATCTTTATTCCCTGCATAGTTCAATTAAGACATAAGGATTTTGAGACCTTAGCCTATTCTTTATTAGTTTCATAGTACACTGTTATGTGAATCCATGGAGACAGTTTTATTTCATGGTATGGCTATAGTAAGAATAGCTTTCAAAACCTTAAACTGATAATTTAGTGGAACTAACAACTGCTAATGATCTGGGCAGTTGAGAAATAAGATGATAAAAAGACATCAGTAATAACTGCAGTTTCCTAGAGAAAAATCACAAGCTTCCAAAGTTCCATTTTAGAAAGTTCACGATTTTACGTTCATCCCTATGGACTAATTGAATATTTTATGCTTACTATGTAATTGTTTGTCCAGAGAAACTACCAGGTTTTTATTTATTCCCTGTGCCAGCTCACACTCATTCTGGCTCTTAAGCAACAATATGAAAGCCAGTGTCATGTAAGATGTACTCAGCAGCTAGGGCTCACATTAATTTATTCTCTGAAACAATCTCCTTTGTGTGTGGTTCAAATTAGCACCTTGCTATTTAGACACACAATTTCAGCCATCAAAAAAATTAGATCTCATTCTAGAAAGTGGGAAGGCATTCTGAGAACACAGCTGTGGCTCTGACTATCATGTGTCCTTTGTGGACTGCCCTGCTGAAAGGCAGGCTTCTCCAAGCTGTCTGAATTGAAGAAAGTTGAAAGCGAAAAATGGAGTTCCAGCGCTCCTGTCTGAACGACTTTCTCCTAAGTTCTTAGAAGGCCAATCCTTCTGGCTGCCAATAACTGTGACTAGATCACAGAGGGAGGACATTACAAGGTTAAGTGTCAAAAGCCTTAGTTGGGTGAAGACTGGAAGCCTTGAAGTTGAAGGTAATAGTCTGAAATGCTTTCAGAATTGCTGCCACGTAGGACCCAGCAGCCTGGGAGTTCTGGTCTTGCTTTGCCCTCTAACCTTTGTCTAGAGCTCGCTATTCTAGTGGAGCGGGCAGCTGCCAATGGAAGGGGACCCGAAGGGCAACAAGAGGCCTGCTTGTCCTTGAATCTATTTCCCTTGAGTCTGTCATAACTGCCCTGTCAGTTAGCACAGCACCTGGATCAATAAATCTTGATGGAAGGATGTATGAAACAATGGATGGATTCAGCATTTATTTAGGACTAATGAGTATTACATTCTATCTAGGTACTATGTGAAATACAAAGATTCCAAAACATAGATATAATCAAATGTTTCTAATATTTAGGAGGCCCGTGGTATACACAGAAAGGAAGGTAAACAATGCAATTATAAGCATACTAAGGGTCCTGGTTTTGGAAAGGTCTTTAGAAGGAAGCATTTCTCACCCTTACTGAAGTGCAACACTATGAACAGGAAGAATTAACATAATCCTATTGTTCCCCTTAGGTGTTTAGAAAGGATAAAAGTAGGTTGCTGAGACCCAAAAGCTTCTGATGTAAGGGATATATTTCAAGGAAGGAAGATAGAGTGGGTGTTGAGACTGCTGTCTAACAGATATGATCTACACAGAGACTGAGGGCAGGATCCAAACCTACTGGGACAGACCCATCCAGCCAACAGGCAGAGGGACCACGGGTTTCTCCAGAACAATCAGGCGGGAGTTGCACTGAGGAGCAGAAGAAACTTTACTCTGCCATCTCAGCTTAGCAGACCAACTAACTTACAAAACCTCACTGTGAAGATGGTCAGGATCTTTGTATGAAGAACTTCCCTTTGTGTTCCTTTTTTTTTTAAGAATGATGAAGGGAAAATAACATAGCAACAAGAGAGGGCAGAAATGGCTCTGAGAATAGTAGTTTAGCGACAGTTTAGATGCAGGCAATTAAAACAAATTATTCCTTTGCTCTAGATTAAGATTTGCCTTGCTGAATTCTGAAGCCCTTTCATGTTGTAATTACCAGTACCATTGCATTAGCCAGAGAGAAAAGTTACATGAATAATAATAAAAAATGAGGTTCCATTGTGATCATAGTTACTTTGTCATTTTAGATTTGAGGGACTACTATTGATAGAGGGAAATCTCTGAATGTGGAATGAAGGACTGTGTGGTAAAGCAGGATCTCTTACACTGACGTTCCCAAAAAAAACATGTCAAAGTACCATGTATTTCCTCAATCTCCTAATACTGCTTGGGTGAACTTTTTTTAAATCTTAAAACTGCTGATTTTTACATGACTGTTAAGTCTTTATTTTCTGTGTGATTTTTCTCTGAACTCAAAGCTTCAATATGTATTTTTCAGGCAGACCTATGAAAGATAAAAGTTCAGCTTTGGGGGTAAGCCTTAAACAAAATATTCCTTGCTTCCTCCTGTCTACTTTAAAATTCCCAAGATAAGAGTCTCACATTTGCAATTCATTATCACTACTGAAACATCCATCTCTCAGTGCCATCATTGTGCTTTCTAAGGACTAGGGTAACAGGGAGTTGGGCAGTAGCAGTTCATAGACATGGTAGAACTGGTCTTCCCAGCACCAGATCTGTCTTTGGTTCATACTTCCGTATGGGAACTTTAGTAGCCAGCGATGGAAGCACACTTTTCTTCCCACCACCACCCCATATGAAAAATATGAAGGCCAATAAAGAAAAACAAACAAGGCTTCTAAACCAACCTTTTCAAATTTATAAAATTTCCCTCTAACACATCACAATTTCTGCTTTCTATGAATAATCAAACAATTTCTGGAATACCAAACAGCTCTTGCTAGATAACATTTTATTTTGCTATTCATTGTATACAACAAGAAACGTATAGGGAAGAATGCAGACACTTAGAAGTACTGAATTAAATGGAAAACACCATTATTATTGTAAAACCACAAAGTCACTGACAAGAGTGAGCTCTGGAAACAGCTGAGTTTGGCTTTCTCTAATGTTGTCTGACTTAACTGCTGTTTTTAAAAAGTGGCATTTCTGCGCATTACTCTTACTTTGAAAGTTGAGTTCTGGGCTCTATGGGATGCTTTCTGAATTCACTTTCTACTTTGGGTGTGAATAAGGAAGTGAGCTTACAGCCCACTGCTGGTTTTCACAATAATAAAGGAACAATGGCTTTTGAAAGTCACAGATAATCCCCCGTCCTCATTGTGGTTATCCCTTTCAACCCAACCTTTCTCTTGAACAACTAGCAAGCTGCAAAATTGACTGATGATCTTCTCCCTTCCTCGCTTGACCCTGCACACACACCCTCTAATAGAGGTACCAGGATCAGTGAAGTGACCCAAAGTCAGCAAGTAGGAGGAAGAAGAATGAAAAACAAACGAAGCAACTAGCCCTAATGACGTGTTGGCTGTTTTCCATTACCTGTTCATTCAAACTGTCTTGGGTGTGTCTATTATTATTGTTTCTTTTATTTTTGAGGTTATAATAGGATTTTGTCATTTCCTTCCAAACCCTCGCATATGCCCCACCCTGCTCTCTTTTAAATTCTTTTTTGCCTCTTTTGGGATGTAACTTTTAGGAAAGACATATCTGTTGACTTTTCTCCTTTAGAGCTGACCACCATTTTCAATGCAAGCTTCAGGGGATGCAAAGCACTTGAGTGAGGTCCAGGTAGAATGCTACATCTTAGAATAATAAATCCAGTGCTTCCATCTTCAGAACAAAAAGCATAGCCTTCTAAATTGTACATGAAAACATGCAAGCTAAGAATAAAAATGAAAGTCACAAAGCAGAGAGCAAAGTTCAAGGCTGCCCCTCAGTGTTTGATGCACGTTGTCTATATATATTGACTGTTTTCATTTTTCACAGTGTGTCTTTTGATATTTGGTATATCTACTTCAAAAAGGGCAGCCTGCCATTTATAGAAATATGATCTGCAATGAGTTATGCTTTGACCTCCCCTCTCTATCGCAGTGCTTTTAATTTCCTGCATCATGAATTAAACATAGAACAATCTTATTAATTTAAATAAAATCCACCTACTGAGGGCCATATGTATGGCCTGGGTCAGCTCTGTGGAATCACTATTGTGGAACAGAATTCCCGCCCTCCCCTTCCCAGCCCTGTCTTTTCTGCTTCAATTGTACAAGAGCTAAGAATGAGCACCAAAGAGGAAGAAACACATCAATCTGAGTCACCAGCACTTCAAAGATGTTGCACTTTCTCAAAAGACCAATGCACTAGCGGGCTTTCAACAGACACAAATTCACTTAAAGAAGTTTCCAAAAAAAAAAGAGTTGAACTTTATGTAAAATGGCTTTTTGTTTGCTGAAGGATTTAATGGTAAAAAGAATTTCTTTGTAAAGTATAAAAATACTTCTAAAACAGTCATTCTTATGATGATTTATGGAGTAACAATTTGTTTCAAGCATTATACCAAGTGCTTTACATAAATTACATGATTTAATTATTTTTAAAACCTTGTAAGATAGCTACTATCATTATTCTTCATCTGTATTGGTGTACAGAACAGAAGGGGAGCACAGGACTATTACTGAGACTTAGAAGGCAAGACAATTTGAGTTTCCTGTATGTTACTCCACAATATAAATATCTGGAAAGGAGATATGTAAGAGTATTTATTTTTGCTCTAACAAAAGTTTCCTGACTGTGATACAATTTTATTCCCGGATCCTCTTTAAAAAAACATTTCTTATAATTTTAACTACTAATGGTCATTTGTAATGAAAAATGTCACCAAAAAGACTGCCTTGCCCTTCTGCTTGGCAGGATTTCCAGCCTTATGACATTTTTGTCCATATTTGTTTTCATTTTGTATTATCAAATATAAAATGCTCATAAGTCACATTTATATTTCTTACATGTGTATCTGTAAATGTGGTACATTGAATATAAAGAATAACCTAAGACAAATACTGATAGCATTATATACAAGTAGTTTTATGAATAAATATGAATATATCAGAAATAAATAGGATACTGGCTGAAGAATATAATGAGGGATTCCACAGGAAAAAATAAGGCATAATTTTCCATACTTGAATAGATTCAATAAAAGGTTCAAAACAATGTCATTATAAATAATAAAAATTGTGATTTTTTTCATCTAAATTCTTTAAGGATTTAAATGTATAGTCAATCTGTTTATCAGTTTAATTTTTATTGAAAACAGACATTTTCATATAATATGTTCTAATCACAGTTTCTCCTTCCTGGAATTCTCCTAAATCATTCCCACTTCTTTATCTACCCAAATCCATATTCTCTTTAGAAAACAACACACACCACCCCACATTTAAACCATTAAAACATACATAAGCATATACATAGCTTAAAACAATTTAGAAATGCATAGGATATTTCTAAATATTTAATATTTATAACCCTGGATTCAATATTTTTATATATAGTAATTTATACAAAGAAAATATGAAGGCTTGACAATTTGTGCCCTTGTAAATAATTTCCATGATTATATTTTAAATGAAATTTTAATAGCAAAAGGACTAAGACTTCATAGAATAACTATGTTACCTGTAATTTAAAACTAATTAATTTAAAACTGATTTACTTATTTGTAATAATTCACTAAGTAGAAAAAAAGACAAAAACAATATGTGTAATTTTAATTTTGAAAAGAAATGTTTTCCAAATGTAATTAGAGGTATAACAAACTACAATATATAGTCAATATATACTATGTTCATAAATATGAAATTCTACATAATAAAACATGAAAGGTAGTCATTAACTAAAGATGATAGAATTTCCTTTTTAAAAAATGCTTTATTACTTAAATACTACAATTAATATTCATTTCTATAACTATGAGTGTCATTTAAGCTCCTAATAGGACATTTCTCATTAAAATATGCATGCCTTATATAAAATGGTATAAAACCAGATGACTCAAAGAATTATAGATCAATACAAATTCAAGATGCTTCTATTAGGATAGCATTAGTTTGGAGCATGTCAATTTTGCCCTTATTCCCAGAGCTGTGGGCTAAAGCAACTGCAGTGATTTTCCTATGCTGCTCATGTTCAGTTCAGCTTAAGACAGAACTTAACAAGGTATTTCCAAACTCTGATTGGCACTCTCCATGGTGAGGGCAAAGTGTCACTACAACATTTTAAATGTATCACCTACACTTACTAGAGTACACTCTCCAAAATATTTTTTACTAATTTCAATGTCTTCTATTGAAAGAAAAATAATGGAGTCCATCCAAAGAAGAATGCGCAAATCAAATTAGCAGCTGCTATACAATGCTATGAATAGCAATAAGATATATTTTATTGGAATTCAAAAAGGCACCACAATGTAAAGCTTAAAAATATCTGAATATAAGGGAAATATTTGAAGAGATAAATGCTTAGTTTTACAGTGTTATGTCATTAACAGAAAATGAATCAAGTTTTGTTTAAGACAACAGATTAAAGTTTTGGGTTTTGTTTTATTTTTGTAGACAGTATCTCAGGTAACCTAGAATGGCCTCCAAGTCATTCTGAATCCAAGGCTGTACTTGAACTTCTGATCCTTTTGGATGCACCTTCCCAGTGCTGAGATTACAAAGATGCGCCTTCATGCCTAGCAGGAATGTTATTTTTCACTTTCAGTCTTCAGTGCTGTCTGGAGTTTATACAGCAAGAAGTATTTAGTGTATAACATACAATTAAAATGATTTAATGTGATCAATGACCCAAGAAAAGTGCTATTCCTTTGCTTAAAACAAGCACTGACATATTGGCAGATATCAGCACGTAGTTAGAGCTGTGAATTACTTTCTACAAAATATGACTCTTTTCCTTCCTTCGAACTGCTTTAATTTTTGTGGCAAGCACAAAGCTGATTTTGGCAAGAAGGGAGTGTGTTCTCACAGGGGAAGGAATCCATGGAGGAAAGCATCTAATATATTAGGTTGCAACAGTCCTTTCTTTAAGGCTGTAGGTCGGATCATCATCTCTTAACAAAACATTTTTATTTTTCCTATTAAAAAACCCTCCAGTGACCATTCCTTCTTTGCTTTTCTCATTTCTTCATGACAGTAATGCAAAATAAATTTTGATAAAAATGTCTTGTTCACTTTTTTTGACTGCTCAATTATCAGCTTTCCAGCACACCCAAATAGCACCAATATTTTGTTAGAAAATAATGTCTTTTCTTTAAATTAGATTGCTTTTCAAAATGGAAAATATGTCTGTTCTTACAATGTAAGTTAAGCAAATACAAAAATAGCAGATATTATATAAAAGACAAGGAAATAAAACTTTAGCCCAATTACACATGTTAACATTATGGTGTCTGTGTTTTGTGTTCAAGTTTTTTATTATGACTTGATTTTTTTTCCATATCACAAATTTCTTGACCTTGTCATAATAGCAGTGAAGGATTCTACCAGATGAATATTCCCTTTTTAGAGAGTAAAGCTTTGCCAGTGACATACATCCTCCTTTCTCCTTGGCAAAACCTACCTACCATAGCAGAGGCTGGAGAGGAGAGATTTTCATGTTGTTTTCTTAGCAGCCACAATATGAGCCAAAAGCCCAAACCTCAGCAGCAGGTTAATAATACATTCTTAGTGTAGGTTTCATCTTTGCTCAGCACCATCAACACAGGCAAACAGGGTTGGAGAAATTGCCTCCCCTTCCCTGTTGGGATATAATTGTGGGATGCATGGAACTCAAAAGCATTTTTGTAACCATGAGAAATGCGGTCTCAGACTAAGACAATCTCAAAGATGATAGAGTTTGAAGATGAAAAGATATGGGAAGTTCTTTGATAACATCCATGTACCACTGAACTGAAAGTAGGATCTCTTTGACAGGCGCGTGAATGCATGTATGAGTGTATATGTATCTGCTTGTATGTGTACCTGTGTGTGAATGGAGTCAATATTAGGATATTTCTCAAGTACTACTTTGCTTCTTTAAAACAGTCTCTCATTTGTTGTAATAGGTTTCAAACTGTACTTTCTGGACCTGACTTAAGCTTCGGCCTCGCAGACCCACAGTTTCCCAGTCCCACAGAGTCACAGAATCACACAAATGCTTACATTAATTTTTTGTTGATTGACCCAGGGCCCAGGCATATAATTTGCTAGTTCTTGCTCTCAACATAACCCCTCTTGTTCAGTTCGACTCGGAACTTTTCTCTGAGCTGCCTTCTCCTTGTTGTGTCTGTGGTGCCTCTCTGTGTCTGAGATTTGTATCTGTGTCTGGCATTTGTCTGTCTGATGTCTGTGTCTGCTCTGAGATGTTCCTGAGTTTTCTTAGCCTGGTAGCCCCGCCCACACTGACTGTTTGCCTTTGACCAATCAGCTTTTTATTAAACCCATAGGCCGGACAAATATTTACAAAACCAGGATAATCCCACTACACTCATTGGCCTGGGGTTCTCCCATTAGGACAAGCTGGCTGATCAGCAACCTCCTTGATATCCACTTGTCTCAACCTCCCTCAGTACAGGAATTACAAATATCAGCCACTATGATTCCCCTTCTGGGTTCAGAGTCTTGAAATTGAGTCCTTGGGCTTGTACTCTACCTATTGAGCCATCTCTCAGGCTCCTCTTCAAGAAGGTTAGGATTAAATAAATTAATACTGTTTTAGCCAAATTAATCAAATTACTTTGGTCCATGCATCCAAAACCCATCTAGCTGAATTTTCAGTCTCTCAAACAAAACTGAAATATTAAGTGTTCAATATATAATTTATAACATTATCCAAAAGTTTTCTTGAAAAAAACTTCTTAGTAATGGATTTCAGCTGCCAAAGCTTTTGTTAGCCTTGAATATAAATTTAAAGTTCTTTTAAGTATATTTTAGCTAAATTGTCCTACTCTATTCCTCATTCTTATATTTCTTAACTGTGACAGTGGTTTGTATTAAGAATTAAGAGTGTGGCCTAAGAACATACGTGCTAGGACTGGCTTCTTAACCACATTGCTTTCTGCTTGATTGACTTTGGGAATGTCACTTAATGTCACTGGTTAGTCATTGCCTGGGTTTACTGTCCCTCTAGTAGACAGGGTGAAGAATGTAGCCCTACCATGTGGTTTCTGTGAGATTACAAAGTTGATATCTGCAAACCAACTAGACTCATCTAGTCCCAGCACTGTGCTCTTTCTTCTCTTGTCCCAGGAGGAGATGCATGCCAGTCTGAGGTTTGTATTAGGAATATTGTTTTTTTCAGTATAAGTTCACTGAGGTCCCCTCTCTTGTGCTTGGCTCTGTTATTTGTCATTCTGCCAAGACCATAAATTGGGTGAGAATATAATGTTACATGAGTCAGCATGGATTTTGACACAGAAAAGGCTCAACTATAAAATATTCCTAAGCCTTTATTTACATCTCAAATAAACTGTTATTTTAAAAAATAATTACAAATAAACAAGAATATCAAACATCCAAATTAACCAACGTAAATTTTATGCAACTTAATGAATTGACATTCAAAACACAAGTTGCGAAGCTTCACATTAAATTTTATATATTTAGCATCGAATATATTTTATGGAATATTCACCATTAAAAATTTAAAAATTCATGACAGACTAGAAGTATAAAAACAATTAGCTTTTTATATTTTTTCATAACTTGTGTCCATTGTTTGTATTCAGTCCTTCCTCATATTCAGTTGTTCTATATTTAGCTTTTCCTATTCTGACAAAGTAGACAGCCCAAAGCGGTTATTTGCACACAGATTCCAACAGGCTCTTTGAAACTCATGGAATCATTTAGATCTTCAAGGGGAATCATTTTGATGGACATGCCATCACACCCTTTAGCCAATGAGACAATTTTCACTCCAGATAAAAGCCTAAAATCTAATTGAGTTTTTTTCTTTATTCTTCCAAAACTCCTGGAGGTGGAGAATATAGAGAACCAAAATCACAATGTCATTTTTAAAATTTTTAAGTATAAAACAATATCATTGCATTTTCTAGATAGTGAAAATTTAGTCTATTGATGGTATATTTTTGTGGTTTTGTTTATTTTCCCTTAGTTTGTTTCAGTGAAGAAAAGCCATGAAACAAAAATGTATATGGCGACATCTTTCTTGATGATAAGGAGTTTAATGCTTCCCTTGCCTGGCTACATAGTAATTTTAAAGCTAGTCCAGGCTAAAAAGATCCTATTTCAAAATAGCTACAAAATGAACAACTGATACTACAACAAAATACAACCCATTTTTATTTGTATTATCTGTGTGTGTATATAAAACATGTCAATTGTAATACAGTGCACATGCAAATATGAATTCTACAGTAAGTTTCACCTATTTTTAAATTCAAATGTTATAGACCTACATAAAGGGCTGTTGAACTTCATGGAAATTTTACAGAAAATCCATCTATAATGCCCTGTGGCCAATGATTACCCATCAACCCACTCATTGCCCTCTCTTATGAATAATTCTTTGTGGACTTAAAAGCAGGTCATTTTATATTGTTAGCTCATTTTTTCTTCTTTCTAGTCTACTCAACAGCATAGAATACCGCCAGAATGAAATAATTCTCCAAATTCAGAACCATCCAAGAGTCACAATTGGCCACTAAATGATTCTTGCACTTTAGTGGTCCTTTGAGAATATTATTTATGTGAATATTATTTTTTTATATTATGTAATTAAGTTATTATTATTTGATCAGGTGGTATTTTATTATAATTATTGTGTTTTATAATAATTATACAATTATCATATATTATGTACATGAGTATTATTTTTTAATATAATTATCATAAAAAGAGAAATGCATAATTTATACTTTGCTTAGGGAAATATTGTCAGTTGGTATTTATAGTTTTCTAAAAATATACTGTTAAAATGTATCAAAATTATATGTGAACCATAGGGTCTGAAAATTGAAGTAAATTTTGATTATTTTAAGTTAGGTCTTTGTCATAGAATGGCAGAAACCTATATACTCAAAAGACTGCCTAGTCAGCAAGCCACAAAACAGATTACAACAGCACCAGAAACACACTTCAAAGGTAACCCTTTTATAGCAGGACTAAGAGTTAGAAAGAGTGTTTTATGGTAAAGTCAGTCATGGGGGTGAGGGAGAGAGGAGCATTCTTGCATTTTTGAAGACCAGCCACTTCCTTACTGTCAAAACTATAAATCTGTATGTGTTCTAGTTATTTTTAAAGAACTTTGAACTACTAGATCATACAAATGCTGATCTCTACTTAACAAACTGATTATTTCCTGCCAGTATCTTCCTGTGGTTTCTAGTTGATAATTACAGTTTTTCCATGGGGTATATTTGATGTTTATTAGCATAATGGCTTTCATTCAAGAATTCATTGATCCTTCACTGAGAACATACTATGCTCTTACGTGCTAGCCACCGTTCTAGGCCGTCAATATAATACAGCAGAGAATAAAATTGACAGAGTAATCTGAGAGTGTCATCAATGTGTCAGGTCAGCCTATGCTCTGCATACTTGAGAAATAGGAGTGTGATGCTGGGCTGAGCAAATGCCTTGAGGTAAGTGATTTAAAATGATCTGCTTCCTCACTTTCTTTATCTAACTTTCCACAAATTAGAATGGAAAGACTGTTGTCTTGCCTCAGAGACTTGCTGTGTATCCAGTAAATGTATGTTTCACAAAAACTCTCACTCTTTGGGAGATGCATAGTGGCCTCCACTTCTCTATGTATAGTCTGGAAGGAGCGAGAGCTACCAATCTCATTCACACTTCCTGTGCTGGACTTGCTGTGTTTAGCTGAAGCTTGACATGAAAATAAACTGGTTCCCTTAAAGTAGAAGATTCTGTAAAGTCAAGGACACAATCAGTAGGACAAAATGACAGGCTACAGAATGGGAAAAGATTTTCACCAACCTTAGAAGTGACAGAGGACTGATCTCTAAAATATATAGAGAACTCAAGAAACTAGAGCTGAAAACCTTGAATAACTCAATCTAAAAATAGGATTCATAACTAAAACGGAATTCTCACCAGAAAAATTACAAATGGCTGAAAGGCACTTGAAAAAGTGCTCAACATCTTTAGCCATCAGAGAAATGCAAATCAAAACAACTGTGAGATACCAACTGACACCTGTCAGAATGGCTAAAATTGAAGATGCAGATGACAGCCTATGCTGGAGAGGATGTGAAGAAAGGAGAACACTCCTCCATTGTTGGTGGGAGTGTAAGCTTGCTCAGACACTCTGGAATGCAGTATGGCAGTTTCTCAGAGAACTGGGAATCAATCTCCCCAATAACCCAGCAATACCACTACTGGGTACATACCCTAGAGATGAGCATTCACACTCCAAAGGCATTAGCTCAAATATATTCATAGCAGCATTATTCATAATAGCAAGAACCTGGAAACAACCAAGATGCCCCTCAACTGAAGAATGGATTAACAAACCCTGGTACATCTACACAATGGAGTACTACTCAGCAGTAAGAAAAAATGATATCCTAAAATTTGCAGGCAAATGGATGGATTTGGAGAATATCTTTCTGAGCGAGTTATCACAAACCCAGAAAGATAAGCAGGGGATATACTCACTCATTAGTGGACTTTGAACATAAACAAAGCATGCCCAAGCAGTAAACTACAACCTCTGAACAGCTTGGGATCTGAAACACCTTGGACTGGCACCTTGGAGCCCACTCCCTCCAGAGGAACACTTGACCCAGTCTTGATGATAGGGTAAGGAAAGCAGATTCGCCTGGAGTAGATGCTGATCTAAGCCACCTTGGGACCTTGGGACCTCCTGCCCTTGCTGGGGAGGAGATAAGGAATTATGGAGAAAAGAGAGTGACTGGGAGGGCAGGGAGGGAGAAGGGAGTTTGAACTAGGGGATACATAGATAAAAAATGAGACTTTATTCATAATAAAAAATAAAAAAAAAACATTTTGTATCAAAACCTCTACACGTCCGGAGAAGATTTTATATCCACTAACTGTGGCATGCTTGTGAGCCAGCTATCTTATTTTTCATGACAAATCTTGAACAACTGGTACTGTTGTATGTCTGTGAGTTTATGTGTTTCCATTTTTTAAGCTGGTACATTTTGTAATTTAACAAAATTAAGGGCTTGACACAGACATTTGGGGAGAAATGGGCATGTCTCTTCAGACTGATCAATTTCCAAAGAAGCACAAAGTTTCACTATCACAATAACTAGAAGGTTCTGTTGATGACTTCTTTTTGTAACATTCTGTAACATGTGAGTAGAGTTCCTGCTCACAGGAGACAGATTTTCAAATGCCAGCTAACATGATCTCCCTCTTTTGGATCCTTTCCCCCAAGCTAATCTTTTTCTGACTCCTCAAAAACTATTACTAGTGATTGAGAAGGGTATAATGAAGGTCTAGGAACAGAAAGCAAGCTTTCAGATTGGAAGTGGGATGAAGACCTTGTTCAGGAAGATTTTCCTCTTTGGATAAATGTTGAACATCCATTCTACTCACTAAATGCAACAACATTTAGTATATTTTCAAAACATTGAATATGATTTCATTCAAGCTAGGGAGAACCTGAATATTATAAAATCCCAATGGAAGTTTTGAACTTTGTTTGCTTATTTAAAATACATATTCTAACTTCTGTTACATTTCAAATGATCTTATGACTTCCAAATTTGGTTGTTCCAGCTACTGAAATAACTTTGGAAGAATATTTCTCATGATTTTCCCAGAACAGTGAGAACTATGAAACATAGAAAAGCCCCAGTGTCATTTTAGGTCTTGTTTGTTGATGACATGATGGCCGATCTTGCTTTTCTAGATCATCAATCTTCTCCTCTTTTCCCACCCTAGCCCTACAGAAAAAGACCTGAAAAGTTAAATAAAAATGTCAATCCTATAATAATAATAATAAATAAATGTATATTTAGATTTCCCTAGAGATTAAAAAAATAATGTTGTGTACCACTCTATCCATAGAAATTTTAATGTAAGTCTGTGTTGAGAGCAGTAGATTCTGGGACCTATCCAGAGACCTTTCAATGTTTGTGAGTGCTGCAAAAACACAAGGTCTCTGACTCTTTGACTCAAAAGACGTATTTACACTTGGCAGAAAGCTTGAAATTTACAAGCTTAAAAAAGAGGATCTGATTTAACAACCAGGAAAATCTTTGACTAAAACTTCTCATGCTTCTCTTGATCAAAGAGAGCTTAAAACTTTTTCTGCAAAAAATGAACATAAAACTAGTGTACCTGACATCAAATATTTGTGTGCTCACATGTGTTCATTATGTGAGTATGCCATATGGAGGTTAGAGTTGACATCTTGTGTCATTCTTTAATTTTCTTTTTATCTTATCATTTAAGAAATCATCTGTCTCTGAATTTATACTTTAATGATTTGACAAGGCTACAGATCTGCAAGCATCAGTCTGCTTCCCCAGCACTGGGATTACAGGTACCCATTAGCTTTTTACACATCTACTGGGGATCAAACTTAGATCCTTATGTTTTCACAGCAAGTATATTTTTGATGAAGCCACCTCCACAGCCTGCTTTGTTCAAAATTATCAGTATAAATGATGCTTCATATTATTGCAGGTATGCCACCTAAAATTATTTCCTTGTATAAAGCAAGCCTTCCTGTGTAACTAATACAAGTAGAAGCAGTGCTTTAGTTACTGTTACCAAGGCAGCTCTTATAAAATATTTAGTTGGAGGCTTGCTTACAGCTTCAGAAGTTCAGTTCATTATTATCATGGCAAGAAGCAGATAAGTATAATATTGGAGCAGTAGCTGAAAACTTTACAACAGTAGTCTACAGGTAGCAGGAAGAGGGGGAGAAAGAGAGAGAGAGAGAGAGAGAGAGAGACAGAGACAGAGACAGAGACAGAGACAGAGACAGAGACAGAAAGACAGAGAGATGAACAGACAGACAGACCTGGCATATGTTATTGAAATCTCAAAGCCCGATCCCACTGGTACACCTTCTCCAACAAGTCCACATTTCTTAATCCTTTCCAAACAATTTCATTAACAAGCATTCCATCATATGACCCTGTGGAGGCCATTCTCATTCAACCAGTTTAGGTGGAAATGTAAACATTTTTGTAAGTCATTAATATGCTAAATGGTTTCATGTTTTACATGCCTGTGTCCAATTAACAACTGTAAAACTTATTGTATTTAATGGAACTCAAGTCTTTACCCACAAAAAGCTATATTTGTGGAGATTATTTCTGCTGCTTTGAGCACATTTACTGTGTTTAGGAATCTGCATTATATATATATGTGTAGTGGGAATGACTTTCTATACGCTGTGAAAATCATTCTGTAAATAAGGGAACTGTTTTGGCCTGTGGCAATCACTGTAGCAGTAGGCAGGAAATCAGAGACAGGCAGAGGAGGGCGGAGTTAAGACAGACTCCATCCAGCCGCCAAAGAAGATACAAGTAAAGGACTCAGGTGAGCAGGACACCGGCCATGTGGCCAGATGAATTAATGGAAATGAGTTGAATTAAGATGAAGAGTTAGCTAACAATGTGCCTGAGACATAGGTCAAACAGAATAAAATTAATATGTGTCTGAGTCATTTTTGAGAGGGAAAAGCTGCCGCGAACAGGCCCGAACTTCTGGCCCATATGGAGACAGAAACCTCATACAACATATGTATACATACATATATATGTGTGTGTATGTATATGTTGTATATATAGCATATATCTTGTATGTATGTTATATATATGGTAGATATGATATATGATATGATATGATATGATGTGATATCGCCAAATACTAAATGCTTTTATCCTCAATGGGAGAGACAGCACATGAAAGCAAGAAAGCTCATCCCTCACTTGCTTCACAAAGAAGGCAACATCAGACAAACCTGGATAATAATTTAATTTAGTTTCATTTCAACTTTGGAATTTAAATCATTGGATGATGAAGTCTTCTATGAAGGGTTGTTTTTTCCTAATATTTGTTGAATAGAATAAAAATTTTTGGGTGAGAAAATGCAACATTTTTTTTTTGGCTATTAGTCACTTTTAGCACGGTCTTGGCAAAACCCAAAGTAAAAATGTAGTATTACAACAGGCTAGAGAATAATAGACGTCAATGAGAAACTAGTGTTGACTCCTCACTTGCTAGTTCTGAGGTCTCCTTCAACACGTTCCTTAGTTAGCGTAACTTACTGTAAGAGGTAAGAGGCTGACAGAGTCTCTGTAGCCCTGGCTGGCCTGAAACTCCAAATGTAACTCCGGCTGGCCTCAGAGGTATAAGAATATTGTGTGTCATCTCCGTAAGTTCTGGGAATACCATCATGAGCTGCCACTCTTGGCTTACAGCCAGAAACTTAAACTTAAGTCTGGTTATAAAGACTCATCACTACTTTTTTGTAAAAAGAGGAGGCAGCAGATTTAGAGGAAGTCAAAGAAAGAAGAGGAGAGAGAGAAGGAAAAGACAATGACAAGGACAAATCTTTCATGTTTGGAGATGGAAGGAAGAGAGAGAACCTGGTTTCATATCAGTTAAGACTGAAGTTGTCCAGTTCGAATCATTTCATAACTGTTAGCCATAGGCTGTTCAAGTGTCCTTGTTCTGATTCCATTTCCAGTTGGGAGAATAGATGAAAAACAGATAAACATATATTCTATCCAAGAAAAAAATGTTTGTTACAATGAATTTAAAAATAAAACAGTCACGTTTCCTCTGTGGATAACAGGTGTCATTATTAAAGAAGCTGAAAGCAAATGATTCATTGAGTGGTTTTTTCAGGTACCAGGAACTCTGAAGCTTTAGGGGTGAGGCTGTATTCCCTCCAAATCCCTTGATTCTTTCTGTTAACATTATCTCACTATTCTCTTGTTGACAGTCTGCACTATGGAATGAAAAGGATCGTTGCTGAACTGCCATTTGGTTAATTCTCCTCAATTTTGCTTGAGTCATGGGAAGTGTTCAGTAGGACATAAAATGGCAAGCTGTGACTAGTATACTATGGGTTTGAAACAAATTAGCTCAGAAGTGTTGTTTTCAATTCTATTTGAATTAAATATCATTACTTACATATCTCCATTACCTCTTATTTTTAAAGCCCATTTATGGTTTACTATGTAATAATTACCACAAAGATACTTTTAAAACCCATTTTTATTGTAATAAATTCTATCACGCATGTACTATTTTGAGTTTTGTTAATGAGAAACATTACAAATATTTTTATTTTCAGTAGATATGTGTGTGTGTGTGTGTGTGTGTGTGTGTGAATACATAGTTGTGAGGTTCAAATCCCTTTCAGTGTAGAGAGAAGAACTTACGCACCCTGAAGAGAAGTGCCTGTTCTTAACCCTTGGCCATCTCTCTCGCCATGAGACTTTTTATTGTTGTTTGTAATTGGCTCAGGCCTTCCTTACTGTGCTTGAGTTTTTAGTTTTGTCCTCATGGTTTTTTAAAATTCCTTTTTAAAACAACTTTTTATCTTAAATAAAACCTACAAGATAGTCTACTCGGTAAGCATTTTTTATAACTTTAAAAACATATACAAGGATAGAAAGTGTGACTTCTTTGCTCATAATAATAATAAAAATTGTTTTTCAAGTTTCCATGAAGAACTGTAAAAAAAGAAAAGAAAAAAACTTTTAAGCTAATTTCTATAATTTCTATGTATCTGGATGTTTCGCTTGCATGTATGTTTGTGCCGTAGGTATGCTTGCTGCCCCCAGAAGCCAAAAAAGAGTGTTGGATCTTCTGAAATTGTAGTTGCAGACAGTTGTGAGCTACCATATGGGTGTTAGGAATTAAACCTGGGTCCTCTGCGAGAGCAGCCAGGACTCTTAATCACTGAACCACCTCTCCCCAGATGTAATAACATTTTAAAATTATTTATTTTTCATAATTTCTCTTAATAATGCACCTTAACATATCCTGTCTCATTGTTCTCTCTTACCCCCTTCCCCCCACTGGATCCCCCCTTCCCACTTTCATTTTCGTGTCTTGTGGTACCTGAGTGAGCACTTGGGTAATGGTAACTTATCATTGGCAACTCCACTGGGTACTGTATTTCTCTTCTCCTAGCAATCACTAACTACCTATAGTTCTTAAGGAGGGGTGGCCCTTATGAGGCCCCTCCCCACTATCTGAGATTAAATGTTGATGGCCAGTATTGTGCACATGTTAACCAGGAAGATATTGCAGCTGTGAGTTCATGAATGCAACTACCAAGTGGATTTTTACTGTTATTTCATGGTTGAGACTCTCTTACTTAAATGCCTTTTGATTATTGATGTTTACGGTACTATCTAAAGAACATAGATGTATAGATGGATGAATGTAATATGTCTACATGATAGGATAGTAATACTAAAGACAGATAAATGTCTCCCAAGTTACCAAGCAGGTTATTTAGCCAATCTTTGAATCTCTTACATTATCTCCAGAGTAGACAAGAGCTAGTATCTCTTGGCTTACTGGTTGATGATGTTATCATTTCATATTCAAGAGCTGCCTTGGGCATAAACAGATGACAGGTTGTCAGAAAGGAACATCTGCTTTGGACCATGTAGTCTCTGAAGTGTATTGTACCAGAACACATTTTCTAAAATTGTAACTATGATGGTGTTTTCTGTTCAGGTCAGGCATTATAGAATGAGAGTGTTTCTTAAATAATAAGGAAGAAAAATCCTGAGGGCATTTCTTTAATCTTTCTTCTATTTCTGGGCACACATGATTAAAAAATAAGCCTGGGTAGTTTTTTTTTTAAACCTACCATTACCATTTTCTTCCCAATTTTATAAAAAAAAAGTATTAGTCATTTTTGTGTATGGGTGCTTTCCCTGTTTGAGTGTTATGCACAAGAAAATGTTGGTTCACCTAGAATTGGAGGTATGTATGGCTAAAAGCTGATAAAGTGGGTGCTGGACACTGAACCTAGGCCCTCTACAGAAGCAACAAGTGAGCATAAGTGGTGTTTAATCTCTCTATATGTTATAAAATGCTATAACTTGGGGTATAATTTTTAAAAATATGGCATGTTTTAAGGAAATATAATTATTATTGCCTATGTTTTTAGTTTTCTTCCTATCTTACAAAAGTAGTGACATACTTTTGTTGTAGATATTATGAAATGTATTGGAACCTTGAATTAAAATTAAATATTAAAAGAAGGGCAAACTTGAACCTTCTATTTTGTTATGACTTTCATGTCAATTGATACACAAATGCTTACTATCATTTTAATTGGCACAATGGGATTATTCAGTAGAACTTAAAATTATGAAGTACTGAATTATGAATGCTCTAGTATCCTCTGTGATACTAAGAGATTCTCTGTGAGAGAGGGGAGAGAGAGAGAGAGAGAGAGAGAGAGAGAGAGAGAGAAAAGGAGGGAGGGAGTGGGGCACAGTGTGAATAGAGACCAGAGGTGGACATTGAAAGTCTTCAGGTATCACTTTCTGCCCTTTCCCTGAATCTGACACTCTTTCATTAGGCTAGACTAGTATCCAACAAGCCGCTGATCCCCCTGTTTCCTCCTTCCACAGTGCTGGGGTTGGAGATATACACAAGGCCCTGACTGGTTTGTTACATGGATGCTGAGATCTGAACTTGGGACATAGCAAACACTCTTTAATCACGGAGCTGCCTGGAGAACCATGCCAGCCCCCTGGAAATCCTAAATAAAAAATGTAGAAAGTTGAATTTTACAAAACAACCTAAGAATGGGAGAAGTCTTAGAGGTCACTGTCCAGTTTCTAGCCCCACATGAAGCCTCTCACTGCATCCCGGGTAGCAGTGTGCAGATGCTGAGAGGTCATGCAGTACTTGGATGCACATCAGAAGAAAGCAAGCAGACTCAGCTTAGACATTCCTCAGATTCTCTTCAGAAAAGAGCTCGCTCTGTTTTCAGCTTTTAGGAAAACCCTTTATCTTTCCTTATGATACTTATTTCTTCAGTGTTTATTATTAATATCATCTAGATGATCTTTAGTCTATAGAGAGTTCCCACTTGTAAGAAATAGCCAGACAAATTTGTCAAATATAGTATTTCTTGGACTTTGGGGAGGATCCATCAGGAAGCTCTAATAAGACACATTATTTTATTAATGGCTCATTAATATTCCATATTGATATAAAATGATTTTTCTTCTCCAAATGATACATTTACAAAAATGTGTAAGTATTAAACATAGCCAAACAAGCTTAGCAAAACTATCCTGAAGACAGGAATAGCTTTGGAAAAAAAAATCATACATATCTATTCTGCACTTTGGATAAGTGGCTGAAGGCATTACTGATAATCTGTTAGCTCAAGACAGGGCCTATCGTTTTATCTCCACATAGGCTACATTTTCACAAGTGAGATAAAACAGGCACTTCATCATGATAGCCCTTAAACTGCTCCTTTAGTACCTCTCCTTCCCCCAACTCTGAAAGCAAACTCCTCCTGGGTAAACTCAGATAACACTAGATCTGGAGCCAGTAAGAGCTATTTGAACAGGTCACCATGCCAAACTTTCTGGCCCTCTATCAGGGACCATGCCTGGGCCGCTCTTACAGAAATGTGCATTTATCTTCTCTTGCCTCTGGACTCCAGTAGATGAAAGACAGCTACAATTCTTGTGTAGATCCTCTACGAAGAGTCAACTAAGAGAAGCATTTCCTTACAATGAACCAATCAAAGCAAAGAAAGTATAAGTATTAAGAGTGCTTCTTCTGGGGCTCATCTTGTCAGGTCCATCTTCACTTTGTTTTCCCATGTGGGGAATCACTGCAGCTGATGCTCCTTAGTATCAGTGGGGTGCTCTAAGGCTGGACATCAGGGACATAGGGATGTCTTGTACAATTCAAGATCACCTGTCTCTGCCTCCTGAGTGCTTGGACTAAAGGCATGCACTACCAGTGCCTGGCTGAGAAAATATAAATTTTGAATCTAATAAGAGATCAATGGGGAAATAAAAAGCCGTGGCTAGGCTTCCAAACTATCTAGGACAAATGAAAATGCAATGCATTAACTGTCACAAATACCATCAAACTTACTCCACAGCAGAATTAGTCCAAAGTGTCATAGGAAGATTAAATGTTAAATATGCATGACATCTTAGAGCACAGCCATGGACCAAAGTCTGGATTTTAACAACTCCATCTGTGAGTAAAACTATTCTTAAATAATAATTACTCTTTAATTAAGAAAAGTTCATTGCAATGATACCTGATGGTTTATAAGCCAATTAAAATGTAATCTACTTTTTAAAGTAATGGTGAATAATATACATCTGAACTCTGAATCAAAGAAATCTTTTGTTATCACTAACTATTCTAATAGCATGGGCATAAAGAACAGATGTCACAGAGGACAGATTCTGGAGTCAGACTTGCTGGGCTCAGATTCTTCCTAATGTAACTCTTAGATTGGTGAATAAGATTGGTTTTTGAATCTCTCTATGACCTCATTTCTTAATGTCAGTACCTACCTCAGAGGTTTATTCTGATAATTATGAGTTGTTATTTATGCAGTATCTGAATTTTTAGTGAACAGGAATTGCTTTTTCTACATTTGTACAATAAATAATAGGATTCTCTCCTGGTCATTATACATACCTTGTCTAAGGAATCTTTGATCTTTTATTAGATGTCACATTTGATCTTTATTGCCACTTAGGGTACTAACAAGATGACAAACCATCTTGTGTAATTCAGAACAACAGCTGTGCCACCCATCTGTACAGCTGCACTTTCCACAAGAGAAGTTTCAGAGCATTCAGTCTACAAGTTTGAACCTCACTGAATGGGGCACTCCAAGTTCATCAACACAATGAATAATAGATGTCATACTTTCTGATCATACACAAACACATGTCCTATTATAAATCAGTGTGAAAGTGCGGCATACTCTCTTTCATCCATCTCAGAATTTATCTAATACAGATTTTAAAAGTGGTTTTAAGTAAAATACATCTTCTGAACTTAACGAAAAAACAAGGAGCTCTAAAATTATTGAATAGTATGGCAGTGTGTTCAAAATTATTTTGGAAAATTTGCTTTACGGCAAATTTGACTAGTTAGCCTTCAAGGTTATATGATTGAGTTTTGATTTTAATGGCTTTGAGATGTATAAATATGGCTGAACATTTGGAAAGCTAGTAGAAACTATAAGATGTTGGTTTTTTATACTTTCAAAATGCTTGTTATATCCTTAAGTTTTTAAAAATATAAAAAAGTGCAAACTCACATGCTGAGAGATACTATAATACTCTGGTAATATTGCTTGGATAGAATTAATTTTAAATGGAAGAAATAGCCACAAACACACACATGTTTTGAAGAGCTACACATTCCTGTTCTTGCATAGTCGTTTACTTTGGCTCTATGTAAATTTTGTGTGTGTGTGTGTGTGTGTGTGTGTGTGTGTGTGTGTGTGTTATCTTCTTCTGTTTGGCTTTGTTGTAAACTAACCAGACAAAGGATGTTCTGGAAAATTAAGTGGGCTGTCTAGTCTGGAAAGGATGTGAAATGTCTCCAGTAGGGAATTTGTGAAAGATCTACTAAACGCTAACAATTAATTCTCTTTAAATACTGTCCTGTTGAGGTTCTGTTACATTCATTATTATAAAGTGTAATTGCTTTGCATATCATATTTATGCTCCCAGTCTCCTGCAGAAGGATTCTTTCCTTCATTGCTAGGGCCAACCTGACTTTGTATAACTGAACTGAAACATGATTTTTGTGGCAGATGCAAACTCGCTTTCTAAAAACTCAATGACTGATTCTGAATAAAGAGAGCATGTAGACTTTGCAGTGATCACCATAAACTCATGAGACACACAGAGAGGAAAGGAAAGTCCTCCAAGTAATGATGCCCAAAAGTAACAATGCTGTGATTGTGACTTGACTTTTTTTACAGATACCTATTAGTGCAATAAAAGCCAAAAGCTACATAGGGAGGAAAAGGCTTGTTTGGCTTTTAAGTTCTGAGACACAGGCCATTGAGAGAATTCAAGGCATAAAATCAGGGCAGGAACCTGAAGGCAGGAACTGAAGCAGAAGCCATGGAAGAGTGCTGCTTACTGACTTGTTTCTCCTGATATGCTCAGCATACTGTCCTATATAACCCAGGACTATCTGCTCAGAGCTGCATGCACCTCTCACAGTGAGCTGGGCTTTCACACATCAGTCATTACTTAAGAAAATACCCCCGGCTGGAGAGATGGCTCAGCCATTAAAGGCTAGGCTCATAACCAAAAATATAAGAAAATACCCCACAAACTTGCTGCAGGAAATGTGATGGAAGCAGATTCTTCTTAGAGATGTCTAGGTTTGTGTCAAGTTGATAACAAATAGCAAACAAACAAACAACAGCACAGTCTTTCAGGAAGAAGTTCTACATTTTTTGATACTATATAGTTTTTCTAGACTAGGGATATATGAATGCTGGGCTGTTATGACTGACAGGAAGTGTGTTCATTTAGCCCATCTAAATTCTGAGAGTTTACTGTAACCCTATGGACTGATTCATTGCCCTTGGGCATGTATCTGTTTCAACTCAAATCAGCAAACCAAACAAAGAAAATATGTGGAACTTCTTCTCTCAACTGTACTGCAGAATAATTTTAAATGTCTTACACAGGAATAGTTCATTATTTCATGTAATAGTTAGCCTTCACTCTTACATTTTATGTATGTGTTTGATTTCTAATGTGTGTGCTTAATAGTGTTTGCATGGGCTCATTCATTTCTTTAGGTATACATGCCTGTCATTATAAATGTGGAGGCAGGAGGTCAGCCTTAAGTACTAGTCCCTGCCTTTCATTGTTTGAGACAATGACTTTTTGTGTCTGTCTACTCCAATTATATAGTCCTTTAACTTGGAGGGAAATATCCTGCCTCTCTCCACCTCTTATATTGATGTAGAAACATTGAAATTATGGATGCTAGAGGCATGGTATTTCGCCTGATTGCAGGTAGGTCCTAAGAATCTAACCTCAAGTTTTCCTTGTCTTTCAGTAAGACTTCTGACACTGAGCCTTCTCGCTCTCATTGTCATTTTGATTGATTTAGTTTCACCCACAAACATACCTTCAGATGTATCTGTGAGGGATTTCTAGAGAGATCTCACTGAAGAGGGAACACTCATCCTAAACTTGATGGCACTCTAACATGGACTGAGGTCTCAAAGGAAATAACAAAGAAAGCAAGCAAACCCGAACATTCATCTCTCTCTCTGCTTCTAAAGAGTAAAGGCAGCATGGGCAGCTGCTTCATGATCCTGTCACAAAAACCTTCCTGCCAGACAGACTGTGCCCCTAAAGCAAGAGCCAAAAGAAACCTTCTCTCTTTAGTTGTTCTTTCCCTAAGACATGTTGTCAGAACCATGAAGAAAGTAACTAATATGTACATCAAAGAGACTACAGGAGCCCACCAGTAGTCATTTGATACGTAAAATGCAGAAAGTTTTCTACAGTGAGAAATAGAAGAAATGGTCCACAGTCTCTCAGCCATCACTCCAGGTGCACCACCCAAACCTGCCATGATGCAGAAGGCTTTTGTCTCCATCTCTGTACAGATTCTAGGCTGTACACTGAAAAACAAAATAAAACAAAAACAAAACATTTTCAATGTTATATCCTGTTCTAGATGCTATATAGAGTCCATGAGACTGTTGTAAAGGAAATGCAGGCATGTAGTTTGTGTATTCAAATGACAATTGAACTAGTATACTTTTGAAAGAGAAATTAAGAAAATATTTCTGTTTACAAAACAGAACTTGCTACTTCCTTGGTGCATGGATCATTGGCCAGTGTATTTTGTATAGTGCTTTCTTTTGGGAACTTTCACCAACTTTGGTGTTTCTATTTTTCTTAGCAGTCATGATTTCCATGCAGTCTCTAGAAAGTAGGCCATGAAATAAGAAATTTCTATTGAGAAACTTTCACTTTGTAGCCAGATATGATGACTATACCCAAATCTCAGCATTAGGAAGGCTGAGGCATGAGGGTCTCTTCAGTGAGTTTGGGACTAGTCCATCCACACAGTGAGCTCATAGACAGCCTGAAGTACAGAGGGAAACTCTGTCCTCAAAAGGACAAAAGAGTATCTCCCATTTGTATAAGCTGAATAAGGCTTTCAGGAAATAAATCATTAGAATTATATCAATTCATATTTTTACATGAAACAAAATTTATTTTGTAATAATAATATGGATATTATTTAAGACAACAAAATTTTAAAAAGAATTAAGATTATAGGTTTTTATTGTTATTCTGAAAGATTAAAAATTTAGCTTTTGTTCAATGAGAAAAAGTAAAGGAGACTTTCAATTATAATTTTATTTAAAACTGTCTTGAATAGTAGCTGAAACTTTTTCTATCATTATTCTGTTAAATGTTTTTATCCAAAATTTATGCTTCAAGACTGTTAAAAAATGACTAATGGTAAAATTATAATTTTTTCAAGGGATCACCGAGTATCACATATCATGTTGGCTTAAGAATAATGCATTTAAGAATTTTGGAACCTCAAGGTTTTACAGTGTACACATGAAGGTATATGTTAAAGTTGCTGTGAATGATGGTTTAGCAATAAGCTCAGCCATAGAATTTATTATAAAATGTGACACTTTTTTTCTTTCTTTATTTTGTATTTATCAAGAAAAACAGTAAATTGAATTTAAAATGCTGATACATTAACAATAACTATAAAGAAATTAAAAATCATATGCATGACTTATTAAGAGTGATAATGCAAATAATTTGTTACACATAAAATAACTTTGTGTACAGCTTTCCCTCTGAATTTTTTTTCTAATTCCTGTATATCCTTATTCAAGGTGCCTTCCCCTCCTGCCACATCAGGTCATTTTTTTCTTCTCCACAACTCCCCATCCCCTTCCTGGGCAGGCAGCAGACAGTCCCATGGTCCCACTGATCCAATAATGCTTCGTTCAGTCTCCACTCCTGGCAAATCCAGTTTTGTCCCCTCTCCCTCAAGAGTGAGTCAGGTGTTCCTCTAGATGGAGTGGGATCCAAAGGGTCAGTCCAGGGTGTTTCTGATCCCAAGCTGTTCGGTGGTTGTGGTTTGCAGCTTGTGCATGCTTTGCTTTTTTCTTGTTTGTTTGTTTAGAGACCACTAATGAGTGAGTATATCCCCTGCTTCCCTTTCTGAGTTTGTGATACCTTGCTCAGGAGGATATTCTCTAAATCCATCCATTTGCCTGCAAATTTTAGGATATCATTTTTTCTTACTGCTGAGTAGTATTCCATTGTGTAGATGTACCACAGTTTGTTAATCCATTCTTCAGTTGAAGACATCTAGGTTGTTTCCAGGTTCTTGCTATTACAAATAATGCTGCTATGAACATAGTTGAGCTAATACCTTTGGAGTGTGAATGTGCATCTTTAGGGTATACACACAGAAGTGGTATTTCAGGATCCTTGGGGAGATTGATTGATTCCCAGTTTTCTGAGAAACCACCATATTGCATTCCAAAGTGGCTGGACAAGCTTACACTCCCACCAACAATGGGGGAGTGTTCCCCTTGATCCGCATGCTCTCCAACACAGGCTATCAACTGTGCCATTTATCTTAGCCAATCTAACAGGTGTTAGGTGGTATCTCAAAGTTGTTTTGATTTGCATTTCTTTGATGGCTAAAGATGATGAGCACTTTTTCAGGTGCCTTTCAGCCATTCGTAATTCCTTTGCTGAGAATTCCCTTTTTAGAACTGAACCTCATTATTTGATTGGGTTATTCAAGGATTGGGGCTCTAGATTCTTGAGCTCTTTATATATCTTAGAGATGAGTCCTCTATCACTTGTAGGGTTGGTGAAAATCTTTTTCCATTTTGTAGGCTGTCGTTTTGTCCTATTGACAGTGTCCTTGTCTTTACAGACGCTTCCCAGCTTCAGGAGATCCCACTTATTGATTGTTGGTCTTAGTGTCTGTGCCACTGGTGTTATATTTAGGAAGTGGTCACCTGTGCCAATTTGTTGGAGGATATTTCCCACTTTCTTTTCTATCAAGTTCAGAGTGGCTGGGTTTATGTTGAGGTCTTTGATCCACTTGGATTTGAGTTGTGTGCAGGGTGATAGGCTTGGATCTATTTGCATTTTTCTACACACTACCAACCAGCTATGCCAACACTATTTATTAAATATACTGTCTTTTTTCCATTGAATGTTTTGGGCCTCTTTGTCAAAGATCAGGTGTTCATAGGTTTTTGGGTTAATAATGTCTGGATCCTCAATTCTATTCCATTGGTCAACAAGTCTGTTTTTATGCCAGTACCAGGCTGTTTTTATTACTGTAGCTCTATAGTATAGCTTGAAGTCAGGGATGGTGATACCTCCTGAGGTTCTTTTGTTGAGTAAAATTGTTTTGGCAATCCTGGCTTTCCTGTTATTCCAAATGAAATTGAGTATTGTTCT